>UCOK01011567.1:0-25920 GCA_900474325.1 Synergus umbraculus
ATATACATATCACTTGTGATCGGGGTGATAGGTTTGGGGCAATTCTAAGACCGTATCCAGATAGAGCGACCTCAAAATCATAGACATACTAGTCATCGCCTCTCAAACGACTTAATTAACCTCGACTAGACCTTCAAATGTCCTTGAGCCTGACGTGCTGCGGTCTAATGGACCTCGAATTTGGACTCAGCGACCTTCCAAACGTATGAAAACTGTAGTCAAGTTCCACAAAGACACATTTTCGTATTTTTGCAATCGTCATTTGAACTATCAAGATACTAACTTAAATTGACCTTGAAATAATCTTTAGGTTCATCATAAAAATAAAAATGAATACCATATCTGGACGTAAAATTTCCCGCTCTTTCAGAATTTGCAGTCAAAATTTCACTTTTTTCACATTTTGAAAATTTGACCTTGAATTGACCTTGATGCAGACATTATGGAATTAAACAGATTGCATATTCGAATTGAGGGTCCGTTAGAACCATAGAAATGATAGTCATCTTCTGTCAATCGATGTTTTTGCCGTTTTGACTTTCAAATGCCGTTAAATTTGACGTGATGGAGCAAAACGGACCACGGATTCGGATTCAGCAAGTCAAAATACATACGAATATATAGGTCCAGTTTTTGGTAATGACCATTTTATTTTGTGCCTGCGTTATAGATGAACAATTATTTTAATTTGATATATTCTATTAAATTAATCAATATTTCTATTATTATTGTTACGCATTTGCCCCTCTGGCTCTTATTACTTGAATTATAGCTATTATAATGTTCGGAGAATGTATTCGAACATTCATCTAAACGAAGTAAATTTCTCCATTTTTGGAATTATTTATTAAATTAAATGTTTAAAATATGTCAAACATCCTAACTGTCATTGTTTCAAACAAAAAAATTTGGGAAAATTGTTTTTACCACGTAAAAAACCGATTTTTTAACATGCAAAACCGGAATTCCGTGGGACAACTTAAAATTTGTAAAAATTAAAAAGAAGGATAAGATTGTCGCCAAGTAAATTCGCCAGTAATATGCCAGGAAATTCGCACAAATGTTGGTTACAAACGTCTTGTAGGGCATAAGTACGTAAAGAATAACCTTTTAAAAAGTTATTAATTTCCTTATTTATCTCAAAATCTAATTGCCTTAAAATTTGTAAACTTTATCCTTTATGATACTATGGAGATCTTGCTTTATAATTTTATTTACTTATTTCCTATCAAAGTTTATTATTTTATCAAAGTTTTTTCTTTTGTAACGAACCCTTTTGTCTTCGAAAGATCTGCGTAGAGGATTTCTTTTTATTTTGAAAGTATCTGGCTGTTTTGACCTTTTAAGTGACCAAAAAACATCTGCCATTATATTTACATCCCATCTTCCTTGATAGCGACGTTCCATTTCCTTAATATCTTGGTGAAATCGCTCACTTTGTATAGCTATAGTCTCCGAGATTTTCTGGAAAGTAGTCGTATTGAGAATGTAGGAAATGTAACTTTAAGTTTATTAAGCAGCCTAAATTTTTGAAACTTTGCAACAAACTAAAAACTCGTAATCAACACTCTTCTGATTTCCCAAGAAATTTTCTGCGATCTTTTTGAAACTTGACCATGCAGCCATCTCTTTAGGATTCACTTCTGTGACAAATTTTTCGTCTCTAAATAAAGTGCGAATTTGAGGACCATCAAAGTACCTTCTTTCAATTTAGCATCACTGATTTCTGGAAATTTCTTTCCCAAATATTGAAAACAGTTGCCATCTTTCTCCAAGGCTTTGACAAACTGTCTGATCAGACCAAGTTTGATATGAAGAGGTGGAAGCAAAATCTTTGAAGGATCTAGTAACGGTTCACGTATTATATTTTTGGATCCGGGATGGAAATCTTCTCGCATTGGCCAATCTTTTTGTATGTAGTGTTTCTTTCTATCTCACGTCTACGCATTATGTCAAAGAATTTCCATCATCTTTAATTCCCTTAAACAAAAAGTTTTTCTTTTTTAATGCTGCAGCAAGATACTCAGCTCCATCTTTCGGTAATCCCAAATCTCTTATAAGATCGTCTAGTACAGACTTACTAGTCCCTGCAGGTATATATTCATCTTCGTTCGTATCACTGTCACTATCTCTTTTATTTTCTGAGCTTTCCCTGTCACTTTCATCGGCTGTGTTTTCAGTAACATCCATAGGTTCAGTAATGTTTTCAGTGATATTTATAGGCTCTTGAGTTGTAGCTTCAATTTTAATCGCTGATGTTGTTGGGTTCTTCATGGAACTTACATTGATATACAATATCTCCGATATATTTGATAATACAACATGTAGACGTAAAATTTCCCGCTCTTTCCGAATCTGCAATCAAAAATCCTTTAATTGCAATATTTATTGGTTTTACCTTGAATTGACCTTGATATTGATTCGATAGGGTCAAATAGACATCAAGTTCGGATTCAGAGACCCCAAAAAAGTATCATTATCATCTCATATAACCATTTTTTCTTAAATTTTCAATACCGTGTAAACTTTATATATAACAACGTAAATAACCACTAATTGAACTATGAGGTCTTGATTGAAAAAATTCGATAATACGTCCAGATATGTCTGGACATAAAATTTCCCGCTCTTTCCGAAACTGCAGTCAAAAATCCATTTTTAGCAATATTTATCGGTTTAACCTTGAATTGACCTTGATAGTGATTCGATAGGGTCAAGTGGACCTCGGATTCGGATTCAAGGACTGTGTTATTTAATTACGCCGATATTTTCCTCTAATCAAAAATCTAACTGAGCCTGCTTTACCTTCAGGTCTTGAAAACCGGCCCTATGTCAATGGTGGAGCTGGGATATTTGCTTTCGTCAATAGGTCATTTATTAGGTATTTCACGTTGTGACGTAATAGTACAAAAATGGCCATAAACTGGTGCATAAATAAATGTGATAAATGGATAATTAAACATTAAAACTGCAAAACAGTGTCAAAAATGCCTTCACATGCGCTGGAAATCCTTCTAAATAATCTTTTTTTGATATTGTTTTGCACTTTTAATGTTTAATTATCCATTTATCACATTTCTTTATGCAACAGTTTATGCCCATTTTTGTACTATTACGTCACAACGTGAAATACTTAATTAGTGCATTTACGTATCTTCCGACCTGTGCAGATCGGAAGCGAAAAGTCAATCACCCTTCTGTGAACATCTATGGTATAATGTATAAAAAAATCCGAAATTATACAGAATTTGACATGGTGTATGAAAACAACCAAAAAATGTATCGATCTCTGGAATATCCACCTAAATATATTTTAGCATTTTTATTATTATTATTTTTCTTTCATGTTAAATAGTTTGCATATTTGATATAGTGATATCCAATAGAAAATACTTGTAAGCAACATATGCCATAAAGACTACTTACCAGTATACGTGTATGGGATTAATGGAAAAATAAATAATAAATCGGACAGCAGAATAGTGCACTATGCCACTTTTTAGAAAACACTGTTCTTCTTTTTATTACATGAACCCTAGCTGACAACTAAAAAACAATAAAATGAAATGCTATAAAGTACAGTTGAGTGTGCGGATCAAATAAAGAGTCGCACACTCGAAAACATGGAAAGATATTGTCTGCTACGTTACATTATAGACAGTACTTTTCCGCGACATAGATAAATATAAATTTCGCATAAGGGAAATTCTTGTGAAGAAATTTATGGGTAAAGAGATTATCTCGTAAATTTGACATTGTTATTGCATCTGTGTAAAAAATTAAATCGTGCCTTCAATGAAAAAGTAATTTTAAAATTGAAAGATAATATGATTTACAAGTTCCACTTCAATGTGACATTTATTTTATGACTATATGGTCCATTATTTTAAATTTCTCATCAGATCAGATAAAACGATATAGAATGTACTGTTTGATAGGATTTTTCAGAATGTGAATCCAATACTAGCTATCAACAAACTCAAGTATTCCATTTATAACTATATATACTTATATTTTTTTTGTATTCATTTTTTCAGAACTTTGCTTCCACGTTATAATGAAGTTGCAAATGCACTTGCTTCGTCATAGAGGAAGGATTAACGATTTTTTGAATATTAAAAAAAAAATATAATTCTTTTTTCTCCAGACAAACAATTTTTCGATTTCATCATTCGTGTTTTAAAATAAAATGTATTAATATTAGATTACTTGATTTTTTACGATTCAAGAAACCTTCTACTTCCTTACATTAGCTTTCAATTTTACTTATTTGAAAACATAGATACGAAATTTTTCAAAATAAAAAATAAAAGCATAACTTCCTTAATATTCAATTACACTACACTTTCGAGATAGTCCCCGTCTCGGTTGGGCCGGGGACTAACGCGAATGAGTTGGAAGCGTTTTCAATTCAGGGACGTACTCCTAGTATGTACCAGTATTCCTAACGCGGGTGCCGCGATGATGTGCATGCGTCGCCCATGGAGCTTAGGGTACTGCTCACTTTTTCGTTACAGTACTGTTGAATTCGAGGGGTCCCCTCCTTATACCCCGCGGACCTCCTTGCCTACTATATATAATACCGGGGCTACTAACGAGAATGGGACAACCGCGAGAGTGTAGTGTAAATGCATTAATCCTACAAGTCAGTCGATTCGTCTCGACGCAAGGAATCTTTCTTCTTTTTTACATAAGCTTTGAATTTTTATAATTTGAGAACTTATATATCAATTTTACAAAAATTATAACTATCTTCAAGTTATAGTGATGACAATAAACGACTACATCCATACACACATACACATATGGGGCATTAAGTGTACCATCCTCAAAATCCGACTTTGTCTGATCCATCGACATATAGAAATGGACCGCGCTAGCGCTGTGGGGAAAATGGAAGTAGGCTTTAGAGAGAGAAAAAAAACGTGAGAGAGAAACCTGTCTCTTTCTAGGTAAAGTTGATTGGTTGGTTGGTTGATTTGGTCAAGTTTACCTAGAAAGAGACATTGTTTCCCTCTCACGTTTTTTTTTTCTCTCTAAAGCCTACTTCCATTTTCCCCACAGGGCTAGCGCGGTCCATTTCTATAAGTATAGTCCTACTAGGCAGAATGATAAAGGAATAGTATATTTTGCAACACATGCATGAAAATGGCATGAAAATTGTAACATTCCCGCACGCTTTATGGACACGGAATGTGGCCATTTTCATGCATGTGTTGCAAAAAAAGATTTTTTCGATTGGATAAAAATTGACTGAGATAGTCAATATATTATGGACTATATTATACAAAATTTTGTCCCACATGTTTCTCATAGACTTTTTCCTGGTCTATTGAATAGTTATAACCATTTTTTAAAAAATTGAAAATTTGACTGAGTTTTTTGAAAATCAAAAATATTTTTGACTTTATATTGAAAAACTACCTTTTTTTTTGTCTCAAAATAAAGTTTAAGGCATTATCTTTCGGTACTTTAAAATTCAAAATGCCGTTTTTTGATGTTTTCGAGAAATTAAATGAAGAAAAATGCACCGCGCATTTGGCCCAGCTGTCTCGAGTGCTGTCGGTGCGGCGCATTTCTCTTTGTTTAATGGAATGTACAAAATTTTGTATATTCCATAGGAAAAGAGTTTAGTATCCTCGAAATTCGGTCTACCAGTACAAAATTGAAAAAAATCAAAAAATTCCCCCTCCCCTTTCTCGGTCAATTTTTATCCAATCGAAAAAATCTTTTTCCTCGAAAGTTCTGCCTAGTAGGACTATACTTTACCCAAGTTTGAGTTTGATCAAACAAATTCAAATTTTGAGGGTGGTACACTTGAGGAATAATGCCCCATATATGGCGCATTATTCCTTTTAAATTTTGCACGTGATATATTCTCTTCCCAAACTTTTAGTGGTTACGCGAAATTTTCTACGTAAAAAATTTTGGGTGGGCTGTTAGAGGGTCAAATTCAAATATATTTTCGACAATTAGTCCTTGTATATAAATTTTTAAGAGCATCAGTTTAAATTTTTTTAGTATATTCTTAAAGGATTGTCCTTGAAGAGTCCTCGTTAAAAAGGGGTAATGGCGGAGTGACCCTTGTAGATCTAAACTTTATTTATTTCCACACGGGATGATATAAATTGTTTTATTTTCTCATAAGACTGATGCTTGATAATTCTCCATTTTTTGGCCATGAGCCAGCATTGTGAATACAATAATCCCACGCTCATGTAGTTTCTGGAAATTACTTGACTTCTAGGAAACTACGAAAATTGGGAATAATAGAATTTAACCCACGCGCTCACGTGAATCTAGCAACTCCTGTATATATTTCATAAGAAAATAGCTAACTTCAGTCTTGGATTTAAAAAGCTTTTTAAAAGTTTTATAATACGTATGTATATACATTCTCTGTAAAAAGTACAAAAATTTTTGTAAAGCATATGTAGACGCGGAATTTCATTAAGAGTAGATTCTGGGGAGGGGGAGGCACGGCGCACATAGTGTATCGGAACACTGTGCGGCGGTTTGGTCCCCCTAAAAGCTGAGATGTGAAATTTTCAGATAAGTCAGTTGTTGTTTATGAGAGTGGAAGGGGTAAGGGTATTTATTAGTTCCCCAAAACCCTTCTCTGGATCTACCCTTGAATTTCATAAATTTTCCAACCGTTTTTTTTTAAATCTTTATTTCTTTTTGTAACTGAATTATTATATTTCGGATTCAGTAGTAATTTTTAATGGCTTTCATTGTATGTGGCTAGACATTGGCCAGACATTGTCATGTACGACGAAGGGCGTACACTACAATTATTTAAAATCACTGAAATCTTTAACACTTTTTGAAATAACCGTCTATTAAATTGATATCGCTCCAAGTATTAAATATCACACTTAGATTTTGTATGTTTGGTGGTTGTTTTATGATGTTTCGTAGTCAATCGTCAACGTTTTTTAATTGAAGTTCAGAAAGTCATTGTTTTTACAAATTTTAATATTTCACTTGTTTCACTCTTTTACCATTTTTGAAAATTTCGTGAGGGTGACCATTTGCTGGTTTTTGGTAGTCTACATTTATTTTTTGCTAATCAGAAATAATGGCGTTACAGTAATTTTATAGAAAAACTAGCTGTGAATTCGAGCTCGGGTATTCCATTTAACTATATTTATATTTTTTTGTGCTCATTTTTGAGCACTTTGCTTCCTCATTATGATAATGTTGCAAATAAATTTGCTTCCTCGTAGAGGAAGCATTAACGATAAACTCATAATTTTCTTAAAATTCAATAAAATTCATTAATCATACGGGTCAATCGATTTGTTTTGACGTAAAGAATCTTTCTTTTCTGCACATAAGCTTTGAATTTTCATTATTTAAGAAGTTATAATCGAAAAATCAATTTTACAAAAATTCCAAATCTACTTAAAACTTTTAAAATTTAATATTTTGAAAAATCCTTTGGCACGTTCTGAGATATTGGTGGTGCCAATATACCCTACAAATTTCATCAATTTATCTACGACTGTCTTTAAGTTAATAGGGCGACATAAAATGGACACACACATACACACACACATATCCGGACAATTGATTAGAATGTTATATTAGACATTTATCACGTGAGGAAAGTTTAATTAAACAATTTTAAAAAGATTAGAAAATGTATCGAAATTTATACATTCGTCAAGTGTACCACCCTGAAATTTAAATTTACCTGATAACTCTGATCGAATCTAAACTTGGTCAAAGTGTTGTCGTAATAGATAAAACTTTATAGGAAAAACATTTTCTTGATTGGATAAAAATTGACCGACATAGGGGAGGGGAAATTTTTTGATTTTGTACTGGTAGACACTATTTTGAATGTACTAAACTTATTTCGTATGGAATAAACAAAATTTTGTCCTGTATATTTTTCATGGAATTTTTTCTGATCTATCGAGGGGTATCACTATTTTTCCAAAAATTGAAAATTCAAGATGTCATTTTTTTTTATTCTCGAGAGATTATTAACAAAAAAGGCACATATGTTAAAGAAACAACGTTAAAAACAATGAAAAGACCAAACAAGTCATTTATCTGGGCCTCTATTCTCAAATTTGTTTGAACGATTTTCATATACGAATGTATTGTTTGTCTTTTTATCACGTGAGTAAGAATAAGATAGAAGCACTAATTCGAATATGTAAATCGTTCGAACGAACTCGAGATAGATCAGAAAAAAAGTCCATGAAAAATATACAAGAGAAAATTTTGTTTATTCCATACGAAAGAAGTTTAGTGCATTCGATATAGTGTCTACCAGACAAAATCAAAAAATTTCACCATCCCTATCTCGGTCAATTTTCATCCAACCGAAAAAATTTTTTTCCCCTAAAGTTTTATTTAGTGGGACCACACTTTGTCCAAGTTTCAGTTCGATCCGACAAAATTAAATTTCAGAGTGGTAAACGTGAGGAATATAATGCCCCATATATAATAAGTGTCACATCATATAGAAATAGATTATATATGTATATTCTCTCAAAATAACGGAATATCACACATTTTTGTAGCGTTTAAAATATTTTTACCATTTATTTTTTTTAATGCATCAAACACCGAGAATAATGCTCTACTACCAATATTATGATCAAAAAATATTGTTATATAGATTTTCTTAACTTTTACAAAAAAGTCTCTATAATTTATAAAATTGTTACAATTTTTCTTACATCTATTATACATGAAATAAATTTTGTTGTTGCAAATTATATTTAATTCAGAGTAAAACAATGAAGGGCAGGAAGTCGGTCACGCGCGTACAGTAGTTTAGTATCTATATTTAATATACAAATAGAACAACTTTCACCTTTAGTGAACGGATGTTTGGTGTATGGTGAAAAGGAAGTTTGAGCAACGAAAATGTTTCATATATCGTACAAACTATTCAGTGTTATTGTATACAGAACGCGTTATATGTAAAATGTCTCATTCTATTTAGTCGGATCAATTAAAATCCCTAATTTTATGCGTTCAATTTAATGAATTCATACTCGCTCGAGCGCACCTATCTCATTAACAAAGTGGACATACGTATTTAATTACTCAAAATTCCCTTGGCTGAAATTCCGTGGTCACCTTACTTATTTTTATTTGTCATTTAATTGTAATAATGTCTGGCATTTGCTCTGATGTTATCAACATCTAAAAATATTGTTATTTTTGTATGGCATGATGAATAATAAAAAGAAAGAACATACATTAATGTGGGAGAAATTATATTATTCTAGATCTGATTAATTAAAAAATTTAATTTCACATTTTCACATAATGTTCAATTTTTCTCATTATGTAGGAATGTGATTTTTTGAATTAGGGGAGCGGAGGGTAAAGTAGCACACAGATTAACATCTATATTTAAAAGAAAATGTCGCATTTTGAAAGAAAGGTGTACGCTAGGGTGCTCAAAAAAAGTTCCTTCTATTTGTGGGCTCACACTCCACAAAGCTACGATTTAGTGAATAAACTAATAAACTGTAAAATTTGTGTTATTTTTTTTTTAATTTCTTGGGAAGATTTTTCAACTTTCTTATAATTTTTTATTTTATTAACTTTTTTGTCCACATTCTACGCTATTTAGGCAAAACTACAAATTTTTTCATAAAACTTATGGAAATATACGTACATATAATATATATTACATTGGAGGTGGTTTAAACCCTGGTGAGATCCAAAATCCTCTTGTTCAAAAAATTATTTTTTATTATTTATTTACTATTTACAGTTATTTTATTATTGTGCAGTTATTATTATAGCTGGTACAAAAGTAATAAAATATCAATTAAGTATTTTATGTTGCAGTAAACCTGAAAATTTGTTGCTCTAATGAAGTTAGAAGTCTCATTGATGCTTTAGTGCTGTAGTCGTATAAGTAAAATTAATTAACATAAAACGTGTATTATAACACATTATGCTCTAGCGGCTAATGTGAACACACTTTTGAAACCGATGTCCTTCGATCAAGCTCAAACTTGTACAAAGTTTAGTCCTATTGATTAGTAGTTACTACACCAAACTTGAACGAGATCGGTTAAAACTTGCCGAGTTGCAGGGGGTGGAATTTTGACATTTTGGTCAAACAGCCCCTGTTTCGGATCCATGTAGCTAATAACCTATAGCATTTGGAAAATTTTGTCCAACACGTTTTCTACAGATTTTTCTTCAATCTTTTTAAAAAAAAATATATTAATATTTTTTAATCAAAAAATAACCGGGTTATTTCCACACTGGCGATGCAACTTAAATAAACATTAATACCTCTAATCAATAAGACGACGGAAGCATCAAATGGTCATGTTATTTTTAGGACATATACTTAAAGACAGATATGAATATATCCTAAAAATATCATTATAGCTTTTAGCTTTGAACCTTTTTGAAATACTTAAATTTACAGTATTCAGTTCACAATAGGGCGTATCGAAGAAAGAGTTTTTTGCGCGAAGTTCTAATAGCAATGAAAACTTTCTTTGGAGAGTCAAAAAAATTCCCCCAAAGCTTCATTTAAAAAAATTATTTCTGTGGCCGCACCGTAGATATAGCTAAAAAAATCGAAGCATTCTTTAAATTTGAAGAGCAAAAAATGTATTTTGGAGATTTCAATTATCAATAAAAATAATAATTCAAAGCAAGTCGATTTATACGATAATTCCATTAAAATATACCATATTTTACCCTCCCTAATTGAATTTGAAGTTTCAAAAAATTGAAAAAGGCGACTTTTCGCTATTTTATTAGATTCGGGGTAAATTTCGGGACTGACCATATAATGTGTAACACGTTAATTAGAATGTATTTACAATATATTGTAATCAAAATATTTCAGCGACCTTGAAATTAGGTAATGTAAAAAATATTTGAATAATTTTGTGCTATGTATGTACACTGAAAAAAATTTGGTAAAGATGTTGCGTTAAATGCGAGAAAAGTTGCGCAACTTACATATGGGCACGCTGCGTTCCCACTGTAGGATAGAGTTCTTAAATTCTCGAGAACTTAAATTCAGGTTATATGACCGAGAATATGACAGAATTTATGAGAATTTAAAAGAATTTAAGAGAATTTAAGAATTTATGATTTGTAGAAAAATTGTTATTGTTTACATTATTTACATAGTTAAATTTTAGTCATTTATTAGCTAAGGCATGTTTAGGAATGTAACATGCAAAATAACAGCTTACTAGTTAACTAAAGCCACAAAATTCATCTTATAATAAACGTTACTTTATAGGTTATGTTACTGACTAACATAACCTATACTCTGCACACATTTATGACAGTTTTTTCATTTACTACTTGTGTAAAGCTGATTAAGAAGTAATCGAAGTACAAAAAACAGTTTATTACACTTTATCGGTTAATTAATCAATAATTATCTCCCTTGTCATAAAAATCTCTAAAATCATAAGTTCTTATAAATTCTTAGAGAATTTAAGTCTCGGTTATATTCTCGGTTATATTCTCATTCTCGTTACCGTTCTCGAAGTAATATAACCGACTAAGAACTCTACTGTAGGACAGCAGGGCTCCTTTTTGATAGAGCAGTTGACAGTAGTTGAAGGAATACAGCGCTCCTTCTGGCAAAGGGAGAGAGTTACTCTACAAAAAATTACAGATGCTAACCTAAAACGACGCTGTAGTTGCCCTTTATTGTGGTGACGTAGGAGCACTAGAGATAGTACAGTATCTCTACCAAATTTTTTACATTATACAAATCCACTTGCTTCAAACTATTTGTTTTGCTAATTTAAATACCGCAAATTAATTTGATTGTCGAATAAAGAGCATATATCACTTTTAATAGCTATTTACTTTACAAGGCGCGAAAGGAGGAAATTATCGGACGAGTGACGCTATCACACGAGTCGATAATTGCTTGTTTCGCGACGTGTGAAGTACAAAGCTTTTGATGATCACTAACGAATTTGATTTTCGAAACAATAGTGCGAATTTTTGCACTAGTGTGCTAGTACCGCCAGGATAGCGGGGAATAAGCTGTAGAATAAGGGTGGTAGAATAGGATAGGATACAATAGGATAGTATATGATAGGATATAATAAGACAGGATACGATAGGATGTGATTGGATATGATAGGATATGATACGATAGGATACAATAGATTATATCCTATTCTATTGAATTCTATCCTATCGTATCCAATCAAATCCTATCGTATCCTGTCATATTTTCTCCCATCGTATTCTATTGTATCCTATCGTATCTTGTCGTATATTTTAAGAATCTCTGCGATTTTTTTGTTTCAGATGACCGAACAGCTGAAAAACGCCTGCAAAAAACTTGGTCAAATAGAAATACCTCCTTAAGAGGTTATTCTACTTTATACGCTAAAAAAAGAGCTATTTTTGAACATTTTTTTTTGAGTATATCATGAAAGATATGGAAATAAATATTTTTAGGTATGACAGAATATGTGTTAAACTACGTAAAAAAATTTTTTTATTAACATTATTCCATGTTTATATTAAAAATAATGGCCGTGCATAGGCTTCTCAAAATCAAAAGGGTAAACGTACCAGGGAAATCTCGGTAATGGCTAGCTTAAAAAAAAACCAAAATGAATTAGATTCAGTATGACAAATACTAGGTCTGTAACCTCTAATAATTAATATTTATGAAAAAATAACAAAATGGCGGACAAAAATCGAAAAAAAAATGCATTTTTCTTCACAGTTTTTTTGTTTAAAAAATTAGTCAAAATTTTATTTTTTAATATATTAGAGGTTACAGACCTAGTTCAATATGTGTAGAATGTGTGGTTTAAATTTCATAAAAATTGATCGAATAGTTTTCATAAAATCCTTGGTACCGTTTTAAACACGCTGTTTTGAGAAAAACGCGTTTAAAACAATAACAATGCAATAAAATAATTAAAAAACCATTTTTTTACGTATTTTAAGACATGTTTTATCGTACCTAAAAATATTTATATCTATACCTTTCATGACATACTCATAAAAAATATTGAAAACTAGCTCTTTTTTTTAGCGTATAAAGTAGAATAACGCTAAAGAAAAGAGCTATTTTTCAACATTTTTTATGAGTATGTCATGAAAGATGTTACATACCAGCCTCATAGAAACACTTTTTCTTTTCTGATTTTAAGAGATTTCGAATAATAAACTCAAATAGTAAATTGCATATTAAACAGATTAATAAGACAAAAGTATTTCTTTGATACAATTGGCTACTGCAACCCGAGCTGTCAACGAGACACCTCGCAATTGCCCATTTCGCGCTACACACGAAATGCTGTGTAAAGTCTCGAATAATGAATCAAGTTTTTATTCGGCTAATACTTTAGGAATTAAAATTTTAAACTAATGTCCAATCGATTATAACTATCTAACAACTACCAACAAGCTTTAGAGTAGTATTTATAATCATTTCGGACATTATAAAATTATAAAATAAGATAATGAACGCACTTCATTCTAAAAGAGACTTCTGAATAATTAAAGTCTTTATAATATTATAAGAATGAGTGAGAAGGAAGGGAATAGAAGAAGAATGAGAAAGAAGGTAACAAGCACTCGCACACGTGCATGGAGTGCGCATGGATAAACGATGTTCGCGCTAGCGATCCACTTACACCAGCATAGGCATCAAGCTACCGCGTACACAATATAGCTGCGCATCCGTGTACTCGTATATGCATCTTTGATCTCTCCTGTTCACGCCATTCTTTATTATTCTTTATACAACTCATCCTACCCTTATAAGCGCTCACCCCCATTTTGATCAAAATTTCGACTCTGAATAATTCTTAAACTAACAATCCGATTTTCATGAGATTCAAACAACATTCAAATGAATGAATTCCACCCTTGATGACAAGGTTATACGTAATACTTTTCAATAGTTTGGAATGAAAAGTAGAACCTGTAATTAACTTGGAAATTGAAATAATTCCCAAGACAATAAAATTGCAAATGCATCAAGATCAAATATCTTAGTGGAGTTCATCATGCCATATCAACCTACCAATTAGAAACATCCACCTGACTAAATTTCCCACCTAATCAGTCGGTGATGCATCTACAAAATACACGGATTCGAAGTCTTTGATCGCCAGTCGACTAGTTCGTCGTCCTTCTTGTAACATCAAGAAGTCTTCATTTCTAAACTCTCCCGTCCGGTCGGTAGTTCGGTTGGTCGTGTGTAGCCTCGCAAAAGGTATTGCTAAAAATAAAGATATCTTTTTCGAAAATTCGGAAAAGGGGAAGCCTATAACGTCCTACCGCGGGGAGCACAGGGGCCGAACGATTAGGACGTTAAAATCTTTTAATCCTTTTTCCGACGGAGTGATTAACGCACAAGCGTTCCGAAGGACGAAAGCGTCGCGAAGCGCGCATGCGTACCGAAGAGCGCAACTCGGAGCGCGACGTGCGAATGAGTTATTAGTATATAATTAATAATTTAATTTAATTTTTCTGCCCTCCGGCCAGAAAGCGTCAACTTTCAGGCCGCTGCGCTAAATGAAGTTGCCGCTTTCTGACGTCGTCGAGCAGAAAAATAGTATACACACCTTGGCCAGTAAAAAAGAAAGCTTCAGATCACATTTACATGTGATCTGAGACATTTCTTATTTTACTGGCCTAGGTATGTAATATACTATAATAATAATTTTTTAATAATTTGGTTAAATAATATTTTTACTATTATTATTGATTAATGAATGATATAGTATACAATTTTCTTGATTTAGGTCGGTTCATGTGCAGTTCTAAAATTAGGACAAACAGGAAAAAATTGAACAAGAAGTTTGTATGGGAGATGTATCTGTCGTGAATCAGATGGGGAAGTGATTCTCACTTTTTCCAAAGAGCTGGTGTGGTTACGTATAAAACACAGCAGCTGGTGTAAGGTTTGTTATTATACGTTGAATTTATTTGGACAAGGAACCTTTCTTAATAAGAATTTATGTCTCTGATTTTACGGAGATTGGTGAAAGACTTTGCTGTGAAAAATAAGAAACAAATACACGTATATCATATGTATTTAATAAATTGTTTTTCATAAAAATTTTACATAAACTCATTTCATCTAATAATCCTGTGCTATATACTTTATATTTCCTAATTTCAATTTTACATAATTTTTATTTTGCCTAAAACTTATTAGCCGTAATTTTTATTTTTTCTGAATTATTATTTGATATAATATTTTTTTCGAACAATTGTTTTTCGTAATTTTAATGTTCCCTAAAAATTATTTATCCTAATTTTTATGTTTCCGAATTATTATTTAAGGGCATGTGATATTTTACCACGACAGCAATTTAGTTTCTGCAACTTTAGGTTGGCAATAATAAATATTTTTCACTAAAACTGGGCCATAGAGTTCCCCGACTATATTAAACGAAGGCCTACTTTTCGTGAAAAATATTTATTACTGAAAACGTAAAGTTACGGAAACTATATTGCTCTTATGGTAAAGTATAACATGCCCTTAACATAATTTTTATTTTGTCTAAAAATTATTTGCCCTTTTATTATTTTCATTTTTCATAATTTCAGCCCACATTTATCTTACTTTCAGCCTAAAAATAGCCTTAAACCGATAAATACGGGAGCTGAACCTATAAAATATATACTTTATTAAAAATCAAATCATTAAAAATTTCATATTATAATGTATATATTGATACATACAGATATGCATACACATATACACATCTGCATTGATATGAATTTGTAATAACTTTCAATTGGGAAGATGAAAATGTCTGCATATTCATGTTTAAATACTGATAACTAAGTCATTAATCACTCTCTGCTACGTGAATTATACCATACTCATCATGCTCAACTATAAATAAGCTAATCGAGTAGTCGTATTTCAGAATTAATAATAGATGCAAATCGTAAATGATCGTGCACTACAGTAGCATTCATGTACAAAAATCAAATGTTTATACTATTGAACAAGAAAGAATGCGATAAAAAGCAGTGACATAATAATTTATATAATTATACGTGGGCAGGCTGGAAGCGTTCCTTTTTTTGTCTAATATCGACCTGAAATGGGCACAAGTTAATTTTACATTAAAACATATTACAATATAAACAAATAATTTTAAAACTGTACTGGAAAATGTACCTAATTAAATTTCAATTCGATTCATTCTCACAATAAACAGATTTTATTATTTGTTTTCAAATTGTAAAATTGAGAAAAGTATAAAAATTAATCAACATTTCTGCTATTTTAACAAATGAAATCTGTTAATATTACAACTCTATACCTGTAAAATTCAGAAAAATGCTTCTATTAGAGTCATCTGCTAAGCAGAAAGAATCTGTGTTATATTAACAGCTCATAAGATCTCTTGATTCGGAGCGATGATTTGTAAATTTAACACAAAAAATCTGTAAATTTTACAGATTCTATATGTTCAATTTAATATTTGTATATGAAAGTATAAAAGTATATCTATAATTAATCTGCTAATAAACCATGTTCCTAATTAGTAATTGTTTTAAGACATTTATTTTGATGTTAGAAATTAAAAAAGAAAAGTACATCTGTAATTGTAAAATTTACAGATTTTTCTGTAGATTTAAAAGATTTTCTTTCAGCGTACATAATTCCTGTTTTGAACGGATATGTTACGAACTAAATTTTTATGTCCAAATATAAATATAATATATAATATAATATATATTATGCTTGAATGAGAGAAAAATCAGTGAAATTTCATGAATTCCTAGTCAAATTTGATTTTTCTCATGATTGAAAAATGTACACTCGACTCTCCCAATATTATCCTCCCAATACATATTATTAATATTAACTAGCCTAAAATCATCAGCTTTTTCCAATCGGACTTGATAAACATTGCGCATCCACTGCGCATGCTTTGTGTGACATTTGAGAGAGGTATATTTGTTTAATATTGGGAGGGTCTCTTTTTTATTTCGTTAATATCGGGAGAGTCGAGTATAATCAGTGAAAAATCACTGAAATACACGGAGAAAAATGGAAGGTAGCGGTTTAGTAACCTTTACACAAATTCAGTAAAGAAAACTTTTATTATAAGACAGAGTCCAAAAATGCAGTAATCATTCCTAAACAGTTTAGGAATGATTAATGCAGTTTTGGACTCTTTTTTATAATAAAAGTTTTCTTTACTGAATTTGTGTAAAGGTTACTAAACCGCTACCTTCCATTTTTCTCCGTGTATTCAATAGTTTAGTGACGATTACTGAAAATTTCAATGACTTCACTGATTCTTAATGGATTTTCATTGATTAAAATCATGAGAAAATCAATGAATTTGCAGTGATTCAATTTTAGAGAGTGTATGGTCAATGGTCATACTGCAGATGGCATGTGACAAGTCAATTAACCTAAGCGATTGAAATGCCCTGCATTGTTCTTACAAGTGTGGTATTGATTTCGTAAACTAAAGCCCTTCTGCAGGACGCTCTATAGATATAGCACACGAGAATGTGTTCTGCTTCGCAAGTAAAATAAGCGAGAATAGATTGTTGAATATATTATAATATTCACATTTCTCAAGATTTAACGTTAAGAAAAATGAAGTGAATATTGTAAAATATAATCATGTGTACTTCAGTAGCGAAACTCATACAGATAATACAAAAAATTTTTTTTTATTCTAAGTTGAGTTGGACGAGACTTATACAGCCGGCCTCGGAAGACCTTTATGAAATAGTGGCCTACGTTAATTACTGTATAGCCGCCATTTTGTAAACAATTTGCAATAAAATTTATTTTTTACTTCAGGAGTTGCTTACAAAGATATAAGGTAGTGGACCCGATACTCGAACACTTAACGGCTTAGTGTCAACTCTTGCCCATTTAAATGCATTTTTAAAGTATTGAAATTTGGAAAAAACATAAGAAGCTATTTTTAATTGTAAATATAAACATTCTTTAAACTATTTAAACAAGAAAATATAGATTAAAAAGAACTTTGATAAGTTATTTACTTATCGAATTTTAAAGATAGAACTTGACCCAACACCCTTAAGGAAAATTAATATTTTAATATATTAATTTTTTACTTTTAATACTATTAATTGCAGTTTCTAGGAGGAGAATATAAAATGGATAAATTTAAAAATTCACAGAGCTCTAAATCGTTTTTTGCTTTTTATTTATTATATAAACATGTTAAGTAGCGTACGAATCGTCTAAATAATACTAAATAATATACAACTTTTATTGCAAAATTGCTACAGTGTTACAGTGTTCGGGTATTAGGTTACTTAACATAAAATGAGACGGTATACCTGAACACCCCCAAAAATATATAAAAAAACAATAAAAACATTTACTCACCTCTTTTTCCTAACCATATTATAATTGCACTTCCATTTAAACCATTTTAAATTTTAAAAAATACGTGATTGATGATGAAAATCAAAATACAATAACCTGTCTTTCTTAGCTATAAACACAAGCATCGAGGCAAAGACAACTGATTCCTCGAGTTGCCACGAACTTTTATTTTTTCCTAAACGATGGTACCACTTTTTTTTTTTACATTTTAAATAATAACTTAAAATATTAAAGTATTTTATAAAATTTTTTGTGAAAACGATAAAAATGTATATAATCTTCTAAAATTAAATAACTGACAGTGTTCAACTATCGGGTACTGTTCGAGTATCCGGTCCACTACCGTATTATTTGTATACCATTCATCTCAAAAGTCTTTGCAAAAAAATCATAAAAAAGCGGTTTTTTTTGGAAAATAAGCCGAGAATAATCCCTTGGCCCTTAACGAATACATATGACTATAGTAAGAGCGGTTGGATAAGGCTCAAGGACAATTTTCACACATTTATCCAGCTAGACCCTTTAGTTATAACTTCCTATTCATATATTTATGCATTTCGCTATTCACATGAAAAAAAAACTCACTGAGGTTCGTGACTTTTTTAAACTATGAAAATTGAACAGAAACTTAGAAAATTAATTGAAGAATTTTGCGGCATAATCGAAAAACATAAACTTGATATAATTCTTTCCGATGAATCGAATGGCGCTATTATTTTTTCTGTATCTCGCATTTTGAATAGTATATTACGTGACAAGGGGCGAAAGGCGAATATTTCACGAGCGTGAAGTTAGCTGCCCGAGCGTAGGGAGGGTAGATAGGACACAAGTGAAATTGTCGCCTCTCCCCATATATCACTTATACTTTTTTTCATAACATATAAATTGAAAATTCGACTTTCGATGCCTTATGTTCAGTTGTTTTTTTACTTTCTACCCTAGAGTTGAAACTGCTACTTTCACCCCTTCTATGAAGGCATCGAAAGTCGAATTTTCAATTTTGATGTTATGAAAACAATTTTGTTGCGCTGCGGACCACTAAACGACAAACTTTATTTCGATAGAAATTACTAGCGACTGTATCGAAATTCAAAGTGAAAGTAAATGTGAACTTATCGAATTCCTTTAAGTGAAGATTGACGTATAAAATCTTCTCAATGTAATTAAACAAATTGAAACCGTGACACTTAACCTAACGGTGAAAATAAGAATTTGGAAAGCGTACCGAAGAAGAATTCCTGGAGAACATCGTATCAACATCTCATCAGAGCAGCATCAAACAGATAAAGCGAAAATAGCTTAAATCAGCCAAGAAAGTCAACGTGACGTAAGTCTTCTCATGTTTCGCTATCTGAGTCACTATTTCCTATTGATCTCCTAATTTCTCCGTTTCTTAAACTTGCCTCTTTTCAATTCATGAAATAGCAATTCAATTTCAAAATGAATCAAACCCCAGAAACCGTAACTTTGCACAAAAAAACTTATTCGCGATCATGCCGCTTTAAAAACTAACATGATTAAATTAAGAAATTAGGCTGACAAGCTCGCAAATGAGATAATTTTAAAAGTCTTAGAAGAAAAACTCTCAAAATTAGAAAATATAGAGGAAATGTTTGATATTTTTCAAACTCAAATCAAATTGTCAGTGAAACTAACTTAGAAGCAGAGACTACCGAGAAACAATTTTGAGGATGAAATCCGTTACGCGTCGTAAGGAACAGGGAATCCCTTACGAATGCTGGCCTCTTCTCCATTCATACTCGCAACAGTATTTATTAACTAAACACTTGGCTTCGAAATTGAATTTATAAAAACAAAAAAATCGATATTCCTCTTGGTGCAGTAAATTCAATGACATCTAGGATAGAGCACATTACCAAGACAACAGTAAAATCCAGATATCGATTTCTTACTAGTAGATGAAATTCATGACATTAATGCATGTTTGTCAGCAGAACCTATTAATAAAGCAAATTTTAAGATACCGTCTAATCTCAGGCTAGCTGATCCAAGCTACAAAAAACCTGGTCCCGTTGGCGGAATAATCGGATCAGAATATTTCTTGCATTTTCTGACCGTAGGTGAACGCAAAATCCCAGGTTAAACTGTGATGCTGCAAAATACAGTCTTTGGTTGGGTAATAACTGGTTTTATATTATTACCAAGCTATGCCAAAACTACATCTTGCCATCTCTATACAATGTCTCCAGCAACACAATTACAAAAATTTTGGGAAATCCAAAGCTTTCCAAATAGCAAGTTTTGTCAAACGAATAAGATGAATGCGAAATTCATTTTCAGAAATATATAATACAGTACAACTCCGCTAAGGGGTACCCCGATAAGGGGATTCATGGCCTTGATGAGCTCGGAAGCTTCCCCCACTACAAACCCTACTCACGCTGTCCCGAGAAGTGGTCGCAAACCCCCGATAAAGAATCGCAGCCGAATTCTTATTTTATATGTAAACACAAATCAACAGACGCTGCTTTTCATTGCCGTCAGCCGAGAGGCCTTTTCGAGATTGCGTACTCAAACACACATTTCGCACACACGCGCAATTTCCGAGCTCGACGCCCAGTAGTTGGGGCCCCCTACTTCTCGGAATTCTTATCTCTAACCGCCCATCAGTATCCTCTTAGCGAGGTTGTACTGTACCACCCTTGATCTAGAAAGTGGTAAATATATTGTGCGTCTTCTTTAAAGCAATTGTACACACTCGAAATGTCGATAGCCAAAAAATCGGAGGTAAAGGCTAAATGTTGCGAAAATCTAAAAGTCTATGAAACGAGCGAACACATGAATGAAATAAAAAATGCGTCCCCTAATGAGGGCTATTATTTACCTCACCATGCGGTAATTAAAGAATCGAGCCTAACAATGCAATTCTGGGTAATTTTCGATAAGCTCCACTCACGCGTTTTCGTTTGTACACTTCCATGTTAAAGGCTTATATAGAAAAGATATATTGGCATTTTAATTGCATCCCGAGGATTGGAAATATCAAAAAATATTATGGCGAGAAGATTCCCAACAGCCCATAAAAACTTTTGAATTGCACTCCGTGACTTATGGAAATTCGTAAGTTGTTATCCAGCTTACGAACGATGAAGCCGATTCCTATTCAAGTGCTTTACAACTTCTAAATAATTACTTTTAAGTTGGTAATATGCTCACGGGATCGTCTACACTCGAAGAAGCCGAAATAATACACGATGAATTAATTACTTGTGATTGCACGAAAGGATAGATTGAATCTTAGAAAGTGGGACAATTACGTGAACGTTGAATTTCATGTATATAGTGATAGAAGCGAGCGGGCTTATGGTGTTTATATCTATAATCGGTCTGAAACTACGGATGGAAAATCGAAATTCACATGGTTTGTTCAAAATCGAGAGACACCCTACTTAAGTCTATGACTATACCCAAACTGGAGCTTTGTGCAGCGTTGCTGCACAAAATATTTGATTATTCGAAGCAATCCCACAGGCTTTACACCAATTATCACTTGAAAGAACCAATTTGTGGTTAATCGTGGTAAATCGTGTTGTAGCCATTCAAAGGTTTAAAGGGTCACCAACTCATATGAGTGGCGAAACATACATTCGGAGGGTAATCGTGCTGACCTCGTATCACGAAGCTTTTTTCAAGCGAATTTATTAACGCGAATCTCGTGGTTGAGCAAAAATGAAGATCTGTGGCCGCGACCTAAATTGATAATTACGAAAATTCCAGAAAGGCGCACCATTGTATCTCATATTATGATGATCAAAACAATAAAAAAGGCAGAAAATATTTAGACAAATTCTTTTCTCTCAATGATTTAAAAGCATTTGTTAATTTAAACATATTTTTTTTTTACATGAAAAGTCTTCTATTCTAATAGCTTTTGTGCTATTAGAAATGATTCTTAAAAAGACAATAAAAACAAAAAAAAATTTCTATGGACAGACGGTTTATATTTGACCGTAGTCGATTTTTGACGCTATGTATCTTTAAATCTACTAACTTTATCGGAGTTTTTTTATTGAGATCTGTAGAGCTTCATTAAATCTCGAATGTGCACATTTTTTTTATTTGAAGAATTCGAATTTTAAGGTTTTTTTTTTCGTCTCCTGAACAATTTTTTCCATGGCACTTTAATTTAATAAGTTCACTTCATCATCGGAGGAAACAAGCCAAATAGGAAAATTATCATTTATTAAAGAAAAGTACTTCAATAGCTTCACAGTAAATCGTATGGTATCATTTGATAAGGTTGTTTTACTCACTTTTCATAAAAATTGAATTTATTTTTACGCATTAAATCCCAGTGTGTTAAAACTTCATTCAAAGTTGGATTAAGAGGCAGACATTTTCACATAGCCAAAAGTCTATAACGCAAAAATAAAATCACAAATGTGTCAAAGCGATTTGTTTACCATATATATAAGCTTGGTTCATGACGCTTTAGATATGTGAAAATCGACCAGCACTTGTTGCTGTAGCCATCTATTGACAAACAGCGAGAACTTAGTTGTGCACCTATAAATAATTTACGGAAAGAAGACTCTAATAAAGACACTTAACTCCGCTGGAGAGGGTGAGACAGAAATCGTAGTCGGTGGTGGGGATAAACAAGTTGGATGCGCAGTACACACTGTGTATATACGGATACAAACAATTATATAATCATTCTTCAAATTGAAAATAAAATATAGTTATACCAAGTCACAAATTCCTCATTTACAAACATTTTTTAAATCTACATAAAGGGGACATTTTATTTTTGTGCGAAATTTCACTATCATCAGACAATAATATGTAAAATATGGAATGAGATGACATTTTTTTTAATTATACAAATTTATTTTTAATAATAGTAAAAAGCCACTTTTATTAGAAATTTTAGGTCATCTACTCAATAAAATTTAAGCTAATGAATTTTTTCTGACTTTTTATAGTTTAATTAAAACTTTACGAGAAAAGCGGAAGCGTGAGGCCGCTTCAGGCTGTGAGTAGAAGGAAATTGACCTTCGGGGACACTTTAGCAGGTTCTCATTGTATACACTCTCGGTCACGCATCGAATATTAATTCTTTGTACGACAATATTCGTTTTTAAGAATGCTTTCTGCTGAAAACCTTTAAAATTCAATAATACATTGCTTAGAATGTTTAGAATGAAATCTGAAGCAAATTTTAAAAGATCAGGAGCTTTTTAATCCATTTTTCAGAAGAAATATAACATCGCATAACAAAAAATTGTGGAGTACTAATTCATTATGTACTTAAAATGTCGACAAAAATTAAAAATTTTTATGTTCAGCGTAACGTTTTTACGGGTTACGTATTCTTGCGTATTCAAAAATTACTGAATAATTTACCATGCTACGGTTTACTGTGTATTTAATTTCCATTTAAGTATTGAAGTACATTTCTATATGAATTTATAAATTCAATATGAGTTGTAAGTACAATTACCCTATTATAATAAATAATTTAAAATATGAAACGAACTATTAAAACTTAAAAGTTAATAGTAATTCTCTAAGTAGTACTGGAAATTTTTAACGCGTAAATTGACCTAGTAACGGAAACTGAGTCTATGAGTCAAGAATTTTTCGCAACGATTTTTAAAGTGTACCTTCTTAGTCAACACGCGATATGCAGATTTGTTTTATGAATATATGTTTAACTTTTACGATATGTCCCGTGAAAATCAATAGTGCAAGAGAACTCACCCAAACGTCCACCAAATGTCGAAACACATGACGTTCAACCAGAAGAAACTAGCCAGGAATGAAAAATACATGATGAAAGCTGAAACAAAATTATTTAAAAATAATTTAAGTATAAAAAATGTCTTTAAAAGATTTAAAACTTTTATACTTCAAAACTGTCTTTCAGTTTCCATAATTTCCAAGTTTGCATGTAAGGACGCATAATTTATTTCAGGAGCAGTAATGAGGTTTATCACTAAAGTTTACTTAAAATAAACCGTTTTAGTTCTTAAGTATAGTATATATTACTATAGAGACGTGATGTTGTCTACATCCATAAAAGGGTTAGAAAATTACAGCAGCGATCTCATATTTTCGCAGCGTTACGGTGAAAATCATAAATACCATATAGACCACATTTCATGGTCACATAGACAGTATATAGTACAGTGTACATCTCATATATATATATATATGGACCATTCCATACAAAATTTACAATCAACAATTTATTTCGCGCGAAATATTTTTTATGTTTTTTGATCGAAAATATTGTACATGTATTTTTTTATTTCGACATGATCTTTAAAATTTCAGAGTTGAAAAAGAATTCTATTAAAAAAATAAGTGGCTGTAGTTAAATGTAGGATTTTCTCTCAGCTTTTCAATAAGCAGTACAAGAAATTCATTAGACCAATTGTTTATAAAAATATGGCCTATTTTTATGAACAAATAATTTTTTTTAAACTTTGGAACTAATTTTTTTTAATTTTTTATTATTGAAAAATGTACTTCAGACAAATTTTGGGCGTAGTTACTAAAGTGTCTGAAGTACATTTTTCAATAAAAAAAAATAAAAAAAATTAGTTCCAAAGTTTAAAAAAAAATGATTTGTTTATAAAAATAGGCCATATTTTTATAAACAATTGGTCTAATGAATTTCTTGTAATGCTTATTGAAAAGCTGAGAGAAAATCCTACATTCCCACTTCGTCGCCCTTAAATCACCAGATTTAAGGGTGAAGGTCTCCGATCTCGGTCATAATAAGGAAATAGTATATTATGCAACAAGTGCGGAAAGTAGACAGTTCCAAACGAGTGTGAAGTTTACTGTACGAGTCAGAGGGCGCGAATCTAAGGCAAGCCGGAAACGAGCCGTAGATGAGCCGATGGCAAGTACAGTAAACTTCACAAGAGTTATGACTGCCTACTTTCTGCACCTTTTTCACACAATACATTTTATAAAAAATGCATGGAATGTTTGATTTGAGGAACAATAAAAACGAGAACATTTTTAACACCATGGTCGAACAGCTGATTTTGACACTGTTTAATCAAATAATTGTATATTCCTTTAAAAAAGACATGCTTGTTAATAACAATAATGTTAAGTCTGAGTTTAGAAACATAATACCTTAGTATTTCTTTCGATAATACTATTTTTCTGCCAATGAGTATATTTGCTGGGTTTTCCATTCCTATTAAGAAAATCTGGAATTCCCCAAATCTTTAAGCTTTTTATGATTCTACCAAAGACCTAGCTTATTACTGGTCTTGCTACAATTCTATGTTTAAAAGTTCTATGCACGCTAAGGTCCAGGTACTCTTCGACCCTTCAGATTTAACCATCATAAAATCCAAATGCTACTTTTTCTAATATTCTTGCTTTCTCTAAAAATGTGCCTCTGAATCTTAGAAAGTCTCTTCAACTCAGTTATACTTTGATCTTGTAGGAGTTCAGAGCTTCGTTGAATTATCTACTGAGTTACATTTTCGTATCCTAAAAATTCACATCTTCTTAAGTCTCTCTATTTCTCATCATCTTTTTGAGTTTTTCTCTATATCTCAAGAGTTGATTACATC
>UCOK01011581.1:0-28974 GCA_900474325.1 Synergus umbraculus
ATATTATAACATTCAATTGTGAATGCAAAAAATAATTATGCTTTTTTAACACGTACCTTGTCAGGAAATGAAAATAAAGTTACATTGTTTTCCTTTTCCTCACTGTTAGATTTACAAAATGTACTCGGGCAAAAATCAATGCAACATAAAACCACCATTATTCCTAACACTCGCTTGAAATCTTATAAACATAAGTTGCAACATAAAAAAAAACCATTATTCCTATAACACTCGCTCAATTGAAATCGTATAAAAAACGTAAATTTGAGGTTAGAATGTTAGATACGTCAGATTTTCCGTCGATGCGCAGAACAAACTGGAAATGGAACGATCTGCGCACTGGTCTAGTTGACTCCTACCACTGTCAACGTTTTCGGGCTCACGGCTGCCTTACCCCCACCACCGGAGTTGAGTGTCCTTATTAGAGTGTTCTTGGTACAGATGTACAGTCAAGGTTGGGTAAGTAAAATACCTAACGAAAAATACATGGTATTTTACAGTAATTTACTAAGTATTTTACATAGAAAATACCAAATTCATATGGAGTGTGGTGTTTTCTACGTGTTATACGTAATTTACATAAGTAGAAAACCATGTTAAATACGCAGAAAACTTTTAGATTTTTATCTTTTCAAAGATTCTCTATCATTAGCTGTTCGTGTTGTGCTTTGCATTTTGCCGCTGCATGGGATTCCACCCTGACACGTACTGAGGTACACTCGAATCTCCCAATAACTACGAAATCCTGACCAGACGCTTTCCCAATAACGACGAAATTCCTTTTCTCAAATGACACACCAATTGCGCATGCGTCACATTAATTGCGCATGCGTATTGCGTTTAATATATTTTTTAGCATTTCAAATTTCGCGCTAATAGAAACCAATCAGATCCCGGAGCGTAACGCATGCGAAGTGGTATCAAGTGAGATTTTAGGTCCATGCAGGTCGTTATTGAGAAAGTTGAGAAAGGAATGCGGTCGTTATTGGGAGATTGTCGTTATTGGGAGATTCGAGTGTAATATGTCCGCTTATACACAGGTTGCTCCTTTACTCACTTGGTCACAGGCCCAGCAGGCTGGGGCTCCATCAATATATTCTTACATCCATGAAAGATCTACTGTGCGGCGTAAAGGCCTGATTACACGCTTTTAGGAAAGTGTCCTTCTTCTTACTCTATCATGTGACTATCCCATAAGTTTGTCTTATTCCACATTTTCCACACATTTTACCCGGAAAATGTGCGAGAATGAGACAAACTTATGGGATATTCACATGGTAGAGTGAGAAAAAAGCCATTTTCCTAAAAGCGTGTAATCAGGCCTTAAAGCATAAACTCATGAGAGTGACAGAGAGACCGATCTATTTGTCTCTTTCACTCTCATGAGTTGCACCTTGACGTGCCGTGACCATTGTTACCGCGTAAGTGACGGTAAATTTTTTTTTTTAGTAAAAAATTTACCGTAATTTGTAGTTGTTTGATAATTGTGGTAATTTTCTAACTATAAATTTTTTTTTAACAATCAAGTAAACTTGAAAAATTATTAATATTCCGTAACCAAATAACATATTTCACACAGTCATAAAATTGAAATTTATGTATAAATATCTCAAAAATGTGATAAATTCGGAAGAAAGCAGACGAGGGGTTGACAACTCGGCCAAGCCGGTGTACACCTACTTCTGACTTCAAGATATTTCAGGATATTTCAATGACTTCAGAAGATTTCACTGACTTCAGGAGATTTCAAGAAAATTCAAATGAGTTCACGTGATTTCAAATGAATTCAATGTGACTTCAAGCGACTTCAGAAAAAATTTACCATCAATTTGATGGTGAATTCAAGTGGATTCACGTGAATTCACGTGAATTCAAGTGACTTCATAAGATTTCAAGAAAATTCAAATGAATTATTCACGTGACTTCAAGCGAATTCACATGAATTCAAGTGACTTTCAGAAAAAATTCACTGAGTTTATAAGATTTCAAGAAAATTCAAGTGAATTCACGTTACTTCAGATATTTCAGGAGAATTCAGAAGATTTTAGTGCAAGTGTACACCTGATTTCACGAGTTGTCAACCCCTCAAAAGCAGACGTTATTCGACAATAACAGTGACTAAAGCTACCTTTCTTTTATAAAATGTATATCAGCAAGCTATTGTTTAAAAATTTGCGTCAATGATACTGTAAATGATGAATTACCAGTTTTACCACAAATTTACCGAGTTATGCTGCGTTTATACCTCTGTCCGCTCTATCAGGTCGGACCGAAAGTACATGAGAGTAAAAGAGATAGAAAGTTCTATTTCTCCAATTCTTCATTCTCTATCTTTTTTACTCTTACATACTTTGTGTCCGACGTGGTAGGGCGGACAGAGGTGTAATCAGACCAGTACGGTAAGAAATTACCAGTGACCACTGATAGCAGAAAACGCAAAGCAAAAAGCAGAAAATCATTAGAGTGAAAGAGAGAGAAAATCTGCCTGTCTCTTTTACTCTTATGATTTTCTGCTTTCTGCTTTGCGTTTTCTGCTATCATAGGACGGCAACCTTAGACTACCCGATCCCTACCTCACCGACATTTTTATTCTCTGCAATGATACTTCTACATTTATTGAGATATGAAATTGAAAATTTCTAAAATTAAAGCTAAAGCATTAACGTGCGTTTATCTGGTCCTAAATATTGACATTTATAAAAAAAAATTTTTTCGCAATTTTTTTTTTATTTTTACAAAAATTTAAAACCAAATAAACATACCTCAGCATATTTTCTTAAAATTTTTAAATTTTCAATTTGATATTTCAATAAATGTAGATCGGGTAAGTCTTACATGACCTTAATGAATCAGATTTAAAGTTTCGAGTTTCTCTCTTTTTAAAAAGAGTAAGTTATCGAAATTATAATGCGCATGTGGATAATCGTTCCTGCCTTAACTTTCTGTATATACAGGGTGTCAAAAAGTCCCGAAACGGTTGGATATTTCCTCAGATAAAATATTTTTCAAAAAAGTAAAGGTCATTCCTGAAGTAAATTTCAACGGAGAATTCAATGGTTACCTTCATTTTGACCTTCATGGCTTTTTGAAGGTCAACTTTTTTTTTTAAAATGGAAACCCCCTTTTTTTACATCTTTTTTTTTACCTATTACTTAGATACACACTTGAATGTAAAATTTTTCGCTCTATCGATTGCAAATTTAAAAAAAGGGGGTTTCCATTTAAAAAAACAAAGTTGAAAAAAAAGCCATCTGAAGTATAAAAATTACATTTGGTTCGTTGCTCCAACAACCTTAAGGATGTTGGGTAAAAATCAAAATTCTAATCTTAACATTCATTCTCTTCTTTTTAATTCATAAATATTACTATTTTTTTTTATTTAGCAGCAACAAATTTATTTTCACAAAAAACCAAATAAAAATTTTCGTTTTTTTCGAAAATACAATTTTTTTTAATGTTTGGTGAAATGTTGAACTTTAAGGTAGTGTTAGTAGTTTTTCGATAATCTTCAAAAACCCATATTTTATTTGGCAAATGAATAGTAGCAATTTTCGAAGACTTGAAATTGAAGTAAAACTTATTAGTTAGTATTTTAACGTAAAAAAGAGTTGTTCATGTGAAGATTAAACCCCTATTCACCAAGTTATCATTAATTAGAGTAATTATGAATATAATAAACACATTATTGTTAAATATTGAATATAGTTTATTTACTTAAATTAAAAAAAAAAATTTTATGGATTTTCCATGCAAAATATACCTAATCAGAACTACAATTACTACACATCTTCGCGCTGTATTCTTTGCACATAGGCAGTTCGCATTTCAAACACTTATAGTTTGTTTTTCTATCTAATGCCGTCGGACAAAAACCGCATCTTTTTGGCTTCGACATTTTATTGTCGCGACTAAAGTGACAAATCTTTTACCTCGGGTAATTCGTTTGCGCCTAACAATTCTCTGATAACCATTCGAATATTGCTAGGGAGTGTTGGTTCATAAAATCGCCTCATTAAGTGAGGTCTCACAAGTTCGCCACTTAATTCCCGAAGAAAATCATATCCATTTATTGAACTGTTCCTATTATTCAATTGTTCCAAAATAAAGGAATTTACTCTCGCCTGATCCAACATACCGTAGAATACACGCAGTGGCCATCGCAGAGTTCTCGTAACAGTAGAATATTTTTGACATTTTTGGTCGAAGCTATTAGTAGCACCTTTGTTTTTGTTAAAATAAAGAACAATGTTAGATTTTCCCCTATCATTCCTCGTATGAAGCGTAGAAACTAAAACTGTCCCATCAGACAATAGTACGTAACTTTCACCTTTGGGAGCCAATATCCGCTGCCAGATAGCGGGAGTTTCCCACTTATTTTTGAGAAATGATCCTACCAAAGTCAAACCGTAGTCTTCTTTCAATTTATCGCAGATAGAGACATCCGTAATCCAATTATCGCACGTAATATTTCGCCCGCTACCGTGTATAGATTCCGAGAGTTTTCTCAAATAAAAGTTTGGTAAAGATTCATTCTCATCCTTATCTTTTACATCGCCTACGTAAGGTATTGCGTCGAACATGTAATGAGTTTCTGAATCATTAATACAAAAAATTTTTAATCCGTATTCAACAGGTGAGACTGGCCGATATGTTTTAAAAATACACTTTCCGCGAAAAGAAAGAAATTGTTCGTCAACTGTGCAATTTTTGCCGGGCACGTAGTTTTCTCTGCAGTTCCGTATAAACATATTCCAAATTTCACGAACGTGAGTAAAGCAATCAACTTTCTTTTTTTCGGAGCGCTTATTTTTATCGTCGAATCTAAGGCAATTTTGTAGAAATTCAAATCGATCTCGACACATTGTTGCCTTAAACAAAGGATAACAGTGTGGGCCCCACTTAGTATTTAAGTCTTTTGTAGCAACTTTTTGTGCACCTGCATAATAGTTCAATCCGATAAAAGCTTTTAACTCGATAAGATCTGTTTGACAATGAAAAGACTGTAATATAAGGTTCGCTTTTTCGAAATCCTGAATACGACGTCCAATCTCTTCATTAGTATGCAATAATACTATTTTTAGAATCTCGTCGGTAAATAGGCAACTCCATGCTTCTCTTGGTTCTTTTGCATCGGCAGCACGGCCTTTCGTACGCGGGATAAGCTGGACATTTGACGTTCTATTACTTCTATCATCCAAGTTGGTTTTAGCACTCAGGTTGGAAGGGCGACTGCGTTTACTTTTCGGCTCACCTAATGAGCAGCTGCTACTTGATGCTTCTGTCGGTTGCTCCGCTTCAGAAAGGTGTACTTCAGAATCGGTATCTGAACTCCATGTAATCATCTCAGTTTCCGCAGAGTTACGGCCATTTCCAATACCCTCAATACCATCATCCGTCTCACTGTCATCTACACATTCCACCACGTCGGATTCTTCAGAATGTGATTTTTCCATTTTCCTACTTCGAGATATCAACTGCATACGTCCAAAAATGAAAATATAAATTTGTTGTTCGATTGAAAAAGAAAATAGTAAGTCAGTAACAGCATTACCTTTGCCCTGGTGATATGGTCTTTCTTTCTTTGGGTCGGTGTTCTTAGCACTGGGAGCTTCTTAACAATACAGACAATAGTCACAATACACTACACAGTCTAAAGTTTTTGAATTCGTACAGACGTTAGAGCTATAATCTCAATTGGCCACAAAATAACTAGAAGTTACCATAAGTTACTAAATTTTAAGAACACTGGTAAAGTAAAGACTAGAAGGTAGTTAGGTTGGCGAAAATGGCAGCGTTTTAATTGGTTAGATTCGTTAAGATCTTTTCTAATGCGCATTGCCATCTAGTATTCAACTACACCGTGGTTTTAGAATTTAGTGATTTTGTGGCCAATTGAAATGATGACCAACTGGAACTATGGACCAATCAATACCTACCCTCTCAAAGCACTGCCCAATCCGGATCTGACATGTAAATCGTTGTCAGATAAAATCCAAAATGGCCGAGCCAATATGGCAGACTAAAATTGTAAAAAGGAAAACGATTTCACTAAAATATATATATGCTATTTGGGGGTTTTTCGGGTCGCTGATTTCAAATTCAAGGTCAAAATTTGGAATTTATAAATTTATAAATTCCGGGTAAAATGTGTGGTTATCTCATTCCACATTTTCCACACATTTTACCCGGAAAATGTGCGAGAATGAGACAAACTTATGGGATAGTCACATGGTAAAGTGAGAAGAAAGACATTTTTCTAAAAACGTGTAATCAGGCCTTAAAGCAGAAACTCATGAGAGTGACGCGTCACTTCACAACCCTGCGCTAAGATTACTCGATCCCTACCCCACCGACATTTTTATTTTCTGCAACGATATTTCTACATTTATTGAAATATCAAATTGAAAATTTCTAAAATTAAAGGTAAAGCATTAAAGTGCGTTTATCTGGTCCTAAATAAATAAATAAAAAAATTTCTTCGCAAATTTTATTTTTTATTTTTACAAAAATTTAAAACCATATAAACTTACCTCAGCATATTTTCATTAAGTTTATAAATTTTCAATTTGATATTTCAATAAATGTATAAGTAAGGTGGCAGAGAAAAAATGACGGTAAGGTAGGGATCGGGTAAGTCTTCCATGACCTTAATGAATCAGATTCAGAGTTTTGAGTTTCTCTCTTTTTAGAAAGAATGAATTACCGAAATTATAATTCGCATGAGGACAATCTTCCCTGCCTTAACTTTCTGTATATACAGGGTGTCTAAAAAGTCACGGAACGGTTGGATATTTCTTCAGATAAAATATTTTTCAAAAAAGTGAAGGTCATTCCTGAAGTAAATTTCAACGGAGAATTCAATGGTGACCTTCATTTTGACCTTGATGTTGACCTTCATGGCTTTTTGAAGGTCAACTTTTTTTTTTAAACGGAAACCCCCTTTTTTTACATCTTTTTTTACCTATTACTTGGGTACGTACTTGAATGGAAAATTTTCCGCTCTATCGATTGCAGATGTAAAAAAAGGGGGTTTTCATTTAAAAAACAAAGTTGACCTTCAAAAAGCCATGAAGGTCAACATCAAGGTCAAAATGAAGGTCACCATTGAACTTTAGGAATGACCTTCACTTTTTTGAAAAATATTTTATCTGAGGAAATATCCAACCGTTTTGGGACTTTTTAGACACCCTGTATATACAGAAAGTTAAGGCAGGGAAGATTGTCCTCATGCGAATTATAATTTCGGTAATTCATTCTTTCTAAAAAGAGAGATACTCAAAACTCTGAAGGTCAAAATGAAGGTCATCATTGAATTCCCCGTTGAAATTTACTTCAGGAATGACCTTCACTTTTTTGAAAAATTTTTTACCTGAGGAAATATCCAACCGTTCCGGAACTTTTTAGACACCCTGTATATGTAGAGTAAAACTTGTAAACCACTTTGTTTTACATTGTATTATAGACATCAGCGATAAACGCTTTATATTCTTCACGGTCGTCGTTGACACTTTAATTTATTTTCACCTCGACAAAACTTTTATTAAAATTTTAATAACGGAAAAGGGCAAATGTGACATCTCGGGTGACATTTAAAAAGACAATAGAGGCCAAAAAATAAAGACTTTATTCACCCACTTGTACAGAATAAAGTTGATCAAAATCCATGTTCAAACTTCAATCTTCACGTATATGTATAATTCGATTAATTACACAGTTATAGTTGTACATGTAATTTTTTTCAGATTCTCAATTACTATACTCGCTCTAGAATAATATCTACATCGTCTCTTTATCTGTTATATCATTTCTTTTTTTTTTTTATCATCTACTCGTAAGCACAGTTAAAAAAATCCCGTCAAGAGTGGAACTCATTAAAAATAACGAAAAAATAAATACTGACTACACCCATTGACGAAAAATAAAAATACCGAATTATAAATGCCAGAATTTTAAAATTTTCCGAAAGTATATATGAATTTAAATAAATAATTAGGTAAAGTAATTGTTAAATATTTAAAATAATTATTTGACTTTTTATATGAAAAAAAAACCTGCTAGAAAACTTGAAAAAATATTTTAAATATGTAATTATTAATTTACCTAATTTTTAAATTAATTATTTAAATTAAAATATACATTTAAAAATTTAAACTTCGGAATTTTTAATATTTGGGTTTTTATTATTTGGTATTTTCATTTTTCGTCAATTTGAGTATTTGATATTTATTTTTTTCCGTATTTTTGATTTGTCCCTTGGAAGTAAATCAAAATTATTTCAGCATTATGAAAATAACTTTCAATATTGACGGGAAAATCTCTTCTGTTTTCACAATCGTCTGGCATAACATTTATAAATTCTTAGAAAAAGAATCTAACATTTCATAAATCTGTCAATGTGTAATAAATTAATAACTGAATTAATTATAAAACATAACAAAAACAGCAAAATTCCGAAAAATAAAATTCCCGATATTAGAAAATTGCCGACATTACTAAAAGTCCTAATTTATATAAATCTCGAATCGAAACAATTTAAAAAATATTCTTCACAAAGTATAATTTATAAAATACTTTGCCAAATATCCAAAATATTTTTTTCCGCACAAAATATTGGATTTATTCTTTTATTTTCATTGAAAAATGAATACTTATTAGTAAAACAATTTTAATTGCTTAATTCGAGAATTCGCTCTATTCGGAGATTTTATAATGTCGCCAATTTCGACCATTTTTTTTCACAAATTCGTCAGTTTCCGGAATTTTATTTTCTTGAATTTTTCAGTCGTCCCCATACAATTTCACTCACTCGGTTACTTCTGACTTAAGGCCATGTAAGACTTAGCCGATCCCTACCTTACCGACATTTTTTTCTCTGCAACGTTACGTCTACATTTATTGATATATCAAATTGAAAATTTATAAAATTAAATAAAATATGCTAAGGTATATTTATCTGGCCTTAAATTTTTTTCTTAAATATTAATATTTAGGACCAGATAAACGTAACTTAGTGCTTTAGGTTCAATTTTAGAAATTTTCAATTTGATATCTCAATAAATGTATACATAGTATTGCAGAGAAAAAATGTCGGTAAGGTAGGAATCGGGTAAGTCTTCCATGGCCCTAAAGTTGTACATTTTTTATAGAATGTGAATTAATAAATTTGTTATGCTCATTTCGCAAACACTTACGAGAAATTCGTTTTACTGTTATCTGAATTATACTTTAATCTTTAATGTGAATCGAAAATCCTAGAATCCACTTTTTGTAGCACAGCTACAAATTTTATGAAACTGATAACTGATTCACTTTAGGAAAAACTGGGACGAAAAGAGGACAGATCCCGCGTTCCACTTTTCGAGCAAGTTTTCCCATCATTAAGGCCATGAGAGACTTACCGGATCCCTACCTTACCGACATTTTTTTCTCTGCAACGCTATGTCTACATTTATTGAGATATCAAATTGAAAATTTATAAAATTGAAGCTAAAGCATTAAGGTAAGTTTATCTGATCCTAAATATGGACATTAATAAAAAAATTTTTCAACAATTTTTTTTTATTTTTCAAAAATAAATAAATAAATACCAGATAAATATACCTTAGCATATTTTCTTTAATTTTAGAAATTTTAAATTTAATATCTCATTAAATTTAGACGTAGCGTTGCAGAGAAAAAAATGTCGGTAAGGTAGGGATCGGGTAAGTCTTACATGGCCTTAATCCCCTAATACTTAATTATTATAAGATAGATTAAGATGCATAATAATTTCGCTTATACGAAGACAATAATCATAATAAATCACTTTTGTCACAGTAAGAATTACAAAGTTATTCGTACAATAGTCACAATTACCACAATAACAATTATATTGATCTCTAATACTGATATTCTCGTTGCAATCCGAGTTAAGGAACCCTTAGTTTAATTAAAATCACCATTGCAAGCGAAAATTCGATATTTTTCTTTTTTTTTATTTGTCCCTTAATGAAATCTGTGAATTAAATAAATGATTTTCGCCAGAGGCTATTTTTCGACTAAGGATGCCGGAACTCGCTACAAAAATATGACTTCATGTTTTTTCTTTTCAAAATTTCATGTCCGAATGACCTTCAAATTAAAAATGGAACTAATAAAAAATACAGAATAAATTAATAAAGATAGCACTAACTGACGAAAAATAAAAAAATCGAATTATAAATTCGCCCGCATTTTCAAATTTCCGATATACAAATTCATCTGATTATATAATTTCTGAATTGTACAGTTAATGAATCATTGAATTTCCTTAAATTTCCGAAATTTAAATAATTAATTGAATAATTATTATATCTGAAAACCTGTCGTCCCAACAAAATTTGGAAGATTAAAATTTCGTTAAGAAAAATTTAATTAATTTATTAAGTAACTTTGTTAAGTAATTTGAATTTTCGGAAATTATTTTTCGGATATTTTTTTAAATTAAAGATTTTTTAATTTCAAGAAAACGATATCCTTAATTCGTTAATTGTCTAATTCGGAAATGATATACATAATTCGATTTTGGATTCCGGAAATTTAAAAATTCGTGCATTTTTATTTTTATTTTTATTTTTCGTCAATTTGCGTATTCGATATTTATTTGTTCAATATTTATGATAAGTCCCTTAGAAACTAGACTTGATTGACACCTAAATAATATTTGGAGCGTTTTCTTTATTAAAAAATATAACTATAAATATCAAAATCAAATTAAATATAAATATAAATATACATATTGTCAGTAAATGATATTTGGCTTTAAATAAAAAAAAGTGAGTAAATACAAAAGCGAAAAAGAATAAGATCATTGTTCCCAGAAAAGATTGCTGCTTTTGGCGATTTAAGAATGTGGAAGGAAATTTCAAATTAGACATTTTTACTAATTTTTAAATGTCACTGTTGGTTTTTTAATATCAAATAATGATCTAAATATCAAGTACCTTTTAAATAGTTGTCTAAACCTTGCTTTTTTTTACCTCTTGCTTTCTTTATTTCATTGATATATGGAAATTAGTGATAATGATAATTAGGGTTGATTAATAATATTAGGACCAATAGAATCAATCCGTGAGACAAAAGTCAAGAGTCTCAGTAGAAAATGTGGGTAAAACATTCTAGAAAAATTAATGGTGTTAAAAATTTCAAGATTTTGAGATGATAACCAATCGGTTTTGAAAGTCGTTCCTTCCTATCTCATTTCGCCAACGAAATTAAATCGCCGTTAGACGTTCTTCATGTGCTTTTTTTACTATGGCTAATTTTGAATGAGGGTCGGGCGCTGGCAATCCAGTGTAAGGAGGATCCCTAGTTCCATGAAGCATCAAAGTCCATTCCTTGAACCAACCATGCTGAGGAGTTGGAGAATCAAATCTCACCTGGAATAAAATTAATTTAATTTTAAAACTGCTGCTTAACTTATTTGGTAATCGAATTAGAAGCCTTAAGGGTGTTGGGCCCAAGTGTTAAGCTCAAAATTCTATTCTCCATTTTATTCAACGAAAATTACAGATAAATATTTTTTCGCTCTGTAGTACTAATATTTTTTCAGATTTAAGACTGCGTACAGAGCGAAAAAATATTTAGTTTCGATACTTTTTGCATAAAACGAAAAATTCAAAATCTGACTTCAAAATTGAATATTTTCATTTACTTAAAAAATATTTGAATTATGTATTTTCTCGCTCTGTATGCATAATTCTAGTTAAGAATGGATTAATTCTGCAGAGGGAAAAAATTCCAAATTTAATATTTATTGAGTAAAATGAGGAAATCGAATTTTTAGATTAAAACTTGGCTCCAACACCCTTAAACGATTTCGGGTGCAAATTGAAGACTTTTAAGTCACTTGAAAAACTATAGTCGTTCCTGGAAGTCCCAACACATAAAACTCGAAAATCAAAAACTTTTTAAAACTGTCTCAAAAAGAAGAACTTAAGTTTCAAAAAAGTTCCAAAAATGTGTTAAAAAATAAATCGTTAAGGGCGTTGGACCCAAGTATTAAACTTAATTTATTTCTTAATTAATTTCTCGTTTTTGTACACCTTTTGATAGTAGACAAAATAATTGAGAAGTTTTAATTCTTGAAATATAAATCCCTGTGATTCTTTATCTAATTTCAGGAATCTCCATAAGATTCATAAAATTCCTTAAAAATGCCTTTATTATCCTTCAAAATTTGGTGAGATTCCTTTAAATTTCGTAAATTCTTGATATTTCGTAAAATTACTAAAAATAAATATATATTAGTAATTTTAAGTACTTTTAATGAATTCAAGGGATTTATAGGAATTTCAGTGGATTTTCACGAATTTTTTTTACAGATTTAATCAGATTTCATAGGACTTTGAGTAATTTTAAGAAATATCAAGAACTCACGAAATTTAAAGGAATTTCACAAAATTTTGAAGGATAATAAAGGCATTTTAAGGAATTTTATGAATCTTATGGAGATTCCTGAAATTAGATAAAGAATTACAAGATTTTATGTTTCAAGAATTAAAACTTCCTGCAATTCCTTTAAATTTCATAAATTCTTGATATTTCTTAAAATTACTCAAAGTCACATAAAATCTGATTAAATCTCTAAAAAAATTCCTAAAAAGCCACTGAAATTTTGTAAAATCCTTTAATTTCCTTAAAAGTCCTTAAAATTACTAAAATATAAAATATCGTAAAATGCCTTTAACATCCTTCAGAATCTGGTGAAATTCCTTTAAATTTCGTAAAATCACTTGATATTTCTAAATATTCTTTGATGTCCCATAAAATTTTCTAAAATTACACAATCTATCGCTATAATTGATATTTCTCAAAATTACTCAAAATTTCATGAAGTCTCCTTATATCTCTTTAAAATACTCAAAATTCCATGGAATTTCATTAAATTTTTTCAAATTCTTGAAAATCCAATATAATCTCACCAAATCCTTTAAAATTGCTGGAAATAAATATCCTTAAAATGACTTAATATCTCATAAAATATCTTAGTCGATTAAAATTACTTAGAATCTCCTAAAATATCATCAAATCCCATAAAATTAATTAAAATCCTATTAAATCTTGTGAAGTCCCTTGAAATCCCTGAAAATTCAATGAAATCTCGTAAATTCCTTGAAATCTCCAAAGTCGGTAAAATAACTTAATATCCTATGAAATATCGTAAAATCTCTAAAAATTATTTAAAATTCAATGTAATTTCGTACAATCCTTTAAAATTTCAAAAAATTCCTTGAAATACCGTGAAATCACTTCATATTTCTAAAATCTCAATAAACTTCGTAAAACCCTTTTAAATTCCTTAAAATTATTCAACATTCCATGAAATCTCATTAAATCTCTTAAAATACCTTAAAATCCAAAGAAATTTTGTAAAATGCTTAAAAATCTCCTAACACTTTCTCAAATTGCTTTAAAATTCCATAAAATATATAGTCAAATTCCTTAAAATTACTTTATAATCCCATAAAAATCTCATAATTTTTCCCCAAAAAATGTGGGATTAGAAAAATTAGGGGATTTATAAAGTATGCAAAATAATTCAGAGATTTTAATTTTTGAAATATAAAAATTTGTAATTCCTAGTCTAATTTTAGAAATCTAAATAAATTTGTAAAATCCTTTTAAATCCCTTAAAATTATTCAAAGTCCTATTAAATCCCATTAAAATCCTCAAAATATCTAAAAATCTAATGAAATTTTGTGAAATCCCTTCAAAAACCTTAAAAGTTTTTAAAATCATTTAAAATTCCACAACATGTCGATCGTTAAATTGTTTACGATTTCTCAAAATTCTATGATCTCTTACAATTGCTAAAAATCCAATAAAACTCTTTAAATTTCTTTAAATTCTATAAAACCCCAATAACTGTAAAATCCCTTAAAATTTCTGAAAATCAGAATAAATTTCATAAAATTCCTTGAAATACCGTGAAATCCTTTAATATTTCTAAAATTTCAATAAATTATGTAAAATTCGTATTCTTTGTCTTAATAATCCTTTTTAAAACGAAATAGTCTGAAAAAATATTTGAATTAGATATTTTTTTACTCTGTACGCAGAATTCTAGTTAAAAATTGTTTAATAAATTCCACAGAGGGTAAAAATTGCAAATTTAATATTAGTTGACTAATATGAAGAAATCGAATTTTTAAATGAGAACTTTGCTCCAACACCCTTAATACCAAAAAAAATTGTAATCCTACTGGAATTCCAGTGGAACTTTTTTAATTTTAATTCTTAAGACTTTAAAAATTTTTTAAATTGTTCATTCAAATCCTTAAATGATGCCGAATTTACCTCCAGTAACCACGTTCCTTGAGGATATTCTCCCCAGGTATGAGTAGTCATGAAGGGCCACTTGGTAAATCCATCCCTGTGATCATCATCATTAACTCTTCTGCTTAAAATCAACGACCTGAAACAAAACTTCGAAAACTTAATATTCTTTCTTAAAATTTCTTATAAACCAAAATTACCAATAATAAAAATATTTCAATACCTTGTTCCCATCGGAGAAAACAGAAATAATTCCACATCTCCTCGACGAGTTGCATTAACTGAAATAACTGCCTGTACATGTTCCAAATAATTCACAGCATATTCTGTACCTGCACAAGCGTCTGTTTTAATTTTAAATAAAATGGATCCCTCACTCGGGATTTCCCTAAAAAAGAGAAAAAAAAACTTTTTTCAGTAACTTATAACAATTTAAATTAAAAAATTAGATACTATACCCGTGTAAAAATTTCTCTATCCCATTTAAAGTTGGGTTCTATCGTGGCCCGGACTAGAAGTTCTAGTCTAGAAAAAACTAATTAGAGCCCTGTATGGCCCTAGTGAGAAATTCCTTACGAATTTTGAGCATTTCTACTTAAAATCGTCCTAAATGCCTAACTATATACGTTTATAATTAAAAATATATATCGCGGGGATCTAAATAGGGCCACAGCAGAGCTGTGAAAAGGCGATTCCCACCAGGCCCCTACTAGAGCATCTAGTCGGGGCCGAACTGACAAAAGCGTTACGATCTAGCTGGGGCCCCGACTAGTTTTCCCCATCAGGGACCCAACTAGTTTTTCCCATAAGGACAAGACTAGTTTTCCCCCACCAGGGTCCAACTAGTTTTCCCCACCAGGGTCCGACTAGTTTTCCCCATCAGGGACCCAACTAGTTTTTCCCATCAGGACAAGACTAGTTTTCCCCATCAGGGACCCAACTAGTTTTTCCCATAAGGACAAGACTAGTTTTCCCCACCAGGGTCCGACTAGTTTTCCCCATCAGGGCCCTACTAGTTTTCCCCCCACCAGGGTCCGACTAGTTTTCCCTATCAGGGCCCCGACTAGTTTTTCCCATCAGGATAAGACTAGTTTTCCCCACCAGGGTCCGACTAGTTTTCCCCATCAGGGCCCTACTAGTTTTCCCCCACCAGGTTCCGACTAGTTTTCCCTATCAGGGCCCCGACTAGTTTTTCCCATCAGGACAAGACTAGTTTTCCCCACCAGGGTCCGACTAGTTTTCCAATCAGGACCCTACTAGTTTTCCCCCCACCAGGGTCCGACTAGTTTTCCCTATCAGGGCTCCGACTAGTTTTTCCCATCAGGACAAGACTAGTTTTCCCCACCAGGGTCCGACTAGTTTTCCCCATCAGGGCCTTACTAGTTTTCCCCCACCAGGGTCCGACCAGTTTTCCCTATCAGGGCCCCGACTAGTTTTCCCCATCAGGGACCCAACTAGTTTTCCCCATCAGGACAAGACTAGTTTTCCCCATCAGAGACCCAACTAGTTTTTCCCATCAGGACAAGACTAGTTTTCCCCCACCATGGTCCAACTAGTTTTCCCCACCAGGTTCCGACTAGTTTTCCCTATCAGGGCCCCGACTAGTTTTCCCCATCAGAGACCCAACTAGTTTTCCCATCAGGGCCCTACTAGTTTTCCCCCACCAGGGTCCGACTAAAAGAAAGAAAAACTAGTGAGGCCCCCACTAGACCCCAATCGAAATTTCTACACAGGTAGTGTTGTCTTTTAATTTTTTAATTTTTTTTAAGTTTCAATAAACTTACATCGGCTCTAAAACTGTTCCAGCCTCACAATGATATCTTGGTGGAACAGTTTTCCATTTTTTAGCGAGAGCAACCATTGCTCCAGCGTCCAAAACTCCATAACCGAAAAGATGGTTATATTCAAGACCAACTCCATTCATTTTCCAATGAAACCTTCCTTTAGCGTCAAAGAGGGAATTTCTCTTTGAAGTCAAGACAGTAAGATGTTGGATATCTCTCCAAGTCAATTGGGGGCTGAAATATACGAATAAATATTAAAGAACGTTTTTTAAAATTCAAATAAAAAAATTGTCCATTTCTTTTTCATCAACTTTTGAGTGATTTTCTATTCTATAACTTACTTAGCTTCAAGAGCGAGAGCAAACACTCCAGCAGCCTCTGGAGCTGCTGCAGATGTTCCGCTATGGGTTGTTGTACATTTTCCGTAAAGATCGGTCGTGGCCTTAAAAAAACAAGAATATTTTCTTTTCATCTTTAAGATAATATATAATCATTTTTATTGTAATGATGGGGATAAAAAAGTTGACCAAAAAAATTAATATATATGTAGCTATATTTTCCGAAGATATAAAGAAATAAAAATAAAAACAATATTTTGCGAGATACTTATTTGTTTGTTTTTTTTTTTAAATTATTCCACCATTTTTCAAACGTTATGACATTTAAATTATAATATGCAAATCACGTTGCGGTACTAACCACTCCAGTATTAGGATCCTTTGCCCCATTACTGAAGGTTGAAGCCAGAGTACTTGAACAGCTCTCATCGTAATGGGCATTTTGACCGTCATTGATTGCACTATTTATGCTAATGGTCCACATACTTGCTGCATATCCATCGCAATTGCAATCATCCTCTTCACCCCCATCACCAGAAGCCCAGACGTAAATGTTGCCAAGTCCATTTCTTCCCTAAAAGATAAATAAAAGTGTCAGATTAATTATCCTCCTATTATTTATTTATTATTTATTTTATTTATTTTATTTATTTATTTTTTATTATTTTATTTTTAAAAAGAGGTGTTACGAAATTTTTCGAAAATCTCGCATATTATACATTTTTGTTGCAAATCTGATCGGTTTTTGAATGACTTGAAATTGAAAAAAGAAAAACAAACTAATGGTGCAAAAAAATGCCAGGAAAACCTTCGAAATACGTTAAAATTTCTTAAAACTCCTAAAAACCTCTTGAAATCCCTTAAAAATTCACAAAAACGATTTAAATAATTTTTTTCTGGAATTTTAGGGAATTTTGAAAAGTTTTGAAAAATTTAAAAATATTTTTATATATTTTAAGATATTTTAAAAATTTTCGTTACATTTTAAAGGATTTTAAAAGTCTTGTAAGAATTTTCAGTAATTTCAAAAGATTTTAAGAGGTTTCTATGAATTCAAAGGGATTACAAAAGATATGTATAATATTTAAAAGATTTAGTGGAATTTTAAGGTTCCTTGTGGAATTTTAAAGAATTTTAAAAAGCTTGTAAGAATTTAAACAAATTTTGATTTTTAAAAGTAATTTTAAAGGATTTAAAAGCTTTTCATGGAATTTGAAAGGATTTTAAGGGGATTTATTAAGATATCTTTAAATTCTTTGAAATTCAAGAACATCATTTAAAAATCCTAAAAATCCCTTAAAATTCATACAAACCTTTTGAAATCCCTTAAAATTTCACGAATATTTAGAAAACTGTAGAAAATTTCAAAAATCGCTTAAATTCGTTTAAATCTTTTAAAATTCTTAGAAACCTCTTAAAAGTCCTCAAAATTTTAAAACATTTAGAATTCCTTAAAATATCTCAAAAAATTTTTAAATATTTTAAAATTTCATGAATTCCTTTCAAATTTCACTAAATATTTTTTAAGATTCCAAAAAACTTGTGAATTTCGTAAAAATCACTTGAAAGTCGTCAAATTCCATAAAATCCCTTGCAATTCTTATAAATCTCTTAAAATATATGAAAATTCCTCGAAATTCTAGAACCTCATTTAAAATTCCTGAAAATTCCTTAAAATGCATAGAAACCTTTTAAAATACCTTAAAATTTCACGAAAATTTATAAAAATTTAGAAAATTTTAGAAATTGCTTAAATTCGTTGAAATCTTTTAAAATTCTTAGAAACCTCTTAAAATTCCTCAAAATTTTTAAACATTTGGAATTCTTTAAAATTTAAAGGGATTACAAGAGATAGGTATAATATTTAAATTAAGGTTTAATGTAATTTTAAAGTTCCTTGTGGAATTTTAAAGAATTTTACAAAGCTTGTGAACATTTAAAAAAATTTTGATTTTTAAAAGTAATTTTAAAGGATTTAGAAGCTTTTCATGGAATTTGAAAGGATTTTAAAAGGTTTTTAGGAATTTTAAGTGATTACAAGAAATTTGTATAATATTTAAAAGATTTAGTTGAATTTTAAAAGGACTTCATGAAATTTTAATAGATTTTTAAGGAACTTTAGGGAATTCAAAGAATTTTAAGGAATTTTAAAGGATTTCACAAATTTTTTAAGATTTTCTACATTTGATTCTTTAATGACTTGAAGTCACGAAATGTCTCGAAAATCTCGCATACATTGTTGTTGCAAACCTGATTGTTTTTTGAATTAGATGAAGTTGAAAGAAGAAAAACAAACTAATAGCGCAAAAAAATTTCAGAAAAACCTACGAAATACCTTGAAACTTGTAAAGATTTCTTAAAACTCCTAAAAACCTCTTGAAATCCTTTAAAAATGCACAAAAACGATTAAAATCATAAATCGCTTAAAATCCATGTTAAAATTCGCAAAATTTCACAAAATTCTTTAAATTTCCATAAAATATTCTGAAAATTATTAAAATCCCTTGAATTCTTTTTAAGTTCCTGAAAATTATAGTACAACATTCAAAATTCCTTAAAGTCCCTTTAAAATTCTCTGAAACCCTTTGAAATCTCTTCAAATTCCTCGAAACTTCATAAGATTTAAAGTCCCTTAAATTCTCTTAAAACATTCAGAAACCTTTTCAAATCACTTAAAATTTCATGAAAACCTTCAAAATTGCTTAAAATTCGTTAAGATTTCTTAAAACTCCCGAAAAACCTCTTGAAATACCTTAAAAATCCTCAGAAATCTTATCAAATTCCATGAAATCCTGAAAATTCTATAAAATTTTTTAAAAATCAGAAAATGCGTTAAGATTTCTTAAAACTCCCAAAAACCTCTTGAAATATCTTAAAAATCCCCAAAAACCATTAAAATCATAAATCTCCTGAAATCCAAATTAAAATTCGCAAAAATCTCTAAAAATTCATAAAAACCTCTTATAACTTCTTAACATTATTAAAATCTCTTAAAATCCTTAGAAATCTTATGAAAGTCCCTGAAATTCTTTAAAATGCTACAAAATCTTTTAATAATTAGAATAATCTCATAAAATCCCTTAAAATTTTACTACAACCTTCGAAATCTTCATAAATTCTATAAATTCTTTTAAAAATCATTTATGTATAAAAATTCTTCTGAAATCCCTCAACAAAATTACCATAAAATTCCCAGAAACTTATTAAAGTTCTTAAAATTCAACGATAATATTTAAAGTCTCTTTACGTCCTTTAAAATCCATTAAAATTATTATAAATCTCGTTACATTCCATAAAATCCTGAAAATTCTATAAAATCTTTTAAAAATCAGAAAATCCCTTAAAATTATTTAAATCTCTTGACTTCTTTCAAAATTCCTGGAAATTTTATTATAACATTTAAAATTTGTTAAAGTAGTCCTTTAAAATTCTTGGAAACCTTTTGAAATCTCTTAAAATTCCTCGAAACGTCACAAGATTTAAAATCCCTTAAAATCTCTTAAAACACTCAGAAATCTTTTGAAATAATTTACTCTCTAAAATTGAATCAGTCAAATTTCACTGATTTTCTGTGACTTAATCAGTGAAAATTCACTGAGAATCAGTCAAAAGTTACTGAAATTTTCAAACATCTTTACTAAACTACTGAAAATTTCAGTGACTTTTGATTGATTCTTCGTGAATTTTCACTGATTAAAATCGTGAGAAAAGAGTCACTGAAATTCAGTGGAATTTGACTGGTAATCAGTTAAATTTCACTTATTCAAGTTTAGAGAGTAAAATTTCACAAAAACCTTCGAAATCGCTTAAAATTTGTTGGAATCTCTTAAAGTTCGCTAAAACCTCTTAATATTCCTCAAAATTTCAAAACATTTAAAATCCCCTAAAATTCCTTAGCTTTAAAAATTCTCTTGAAATTTCATGAATTCTGTTAAAATTCCGCGAAATATCCTGAAATACCTTATAAAATTCTACGAAATCTTTTTAAAATCCTAAAAATCTATAGAATTAAGGGCATGTGATACATTATCCTGGCGGAAGGTTCAGATAGATAAAAATGTATCCTTTTGAATCAATTTCATTCCGGAATTTGTATCCGAAGCAAACAGTTTCATTCCGATCTAATCCGAAGTCCGATCAAAGATTCCTATCTTAATCAATCCCAGGTCGATCTAAGGATTTCTATCCGATTTAATCCGAAATGAAAAAGAGGATTCTAATCCGACCTAACCCGAGGACTATCCTCGATTTCTATCCGACTGAATCCGAAGTCATCCAAAATTTCTATCCGACTGAATCCGAGGTTAAAGGAAGAATTTTAATCCGAATGAAACCGACCTAATCCGAGGTCAAAGGAAGGATTTCAATCCGAATGAATCCGATCTAATCCGAGATCGAAGCAAGGATTCCAATCTAAAGTGAAGGATGCTGTTCAGGGACATATTTGCACTTACATTTTTTTAAATATAAATTTTATTTTTAAGTGATTAGTCACAACTTTTTCAGATTCATTCGGATTGGATAGGATAGAAAATAAGTTCGGATTGGTTTCGGATTCATTCGGATTAAAGCCACGGTTTAGAAAGGATTGAAAGTAGTTCGAATTGATTTCGGATTGAACGGTAACTTCAGTTTAGAACTACGGATAGAAAAGGATTAAAATTCATTCGAATTGATGCGGATTGGGATAACGGATTGAAAAGTGTGTACGGATTGAATAACGGATAAATTCGTACTGAAATTTTTGTTGGTAACGGATTGAAAAGGATTGAAATTATTTAGGAATTTTCTCGGATTCAATCGGATTGGAAATCGGATTAATAAGGATTGAAACTTTGTTCGGATTAGAATCGGATTCATTCGGTTTGGTATCGGATTCAACTTTGTAGAGACTGACGGATTGGAAAGGATTAAAAGGATTAAAAAATCTTTTTTGATGAGGCTCAGATTCATACGGATTGACCTTTCGAATTGAAATGTGAGATCGGTTTAATGTCGGATTCAATCGGATTAGACGTACAGATTGAAAAGTGTGTTCGGATTCATTTGGATTGGAAGTACGGATTAAAAAGTGTATTCGGATAGATTTCGGATTCATTCGGATTAGGGGCCGCGGATTAAAAATGATTAAAAGTTAAGCTTCGGATTCATTCGAATTCAATTTGGAGTTGAGACACAGATTAAAAAGGATTAAAAAGGATTGAAAACGTCCTTCGGATTAGATCGGAATGAAACTGTTTGATTCGGACACTAATTCCGGAATGTTTCGGAAATTTTCGGATTGGTTCGGAATGAATTTCAATCCGAAACTTCCACCAGGGTACCATAGGAGCAATTTATAGTTTCCGCAACTTACGCGCCCAATAATAAATATTTTTCACTAAAATTAGACCATTTACCTCCGACTGTATTAAACGAAGGTAAATGGCCTAGTTTTAGCAAAAAATACTTATTATTCACAGCGTAAAGTTGTGGAAACTAAATTGCTCTTATGGTAAAGTATCAGATGCCCTTAATAAGTAATTTTCTCTCTATACATAAAATATTATGTAATTGGGAGTAAAAGTTCTAGAAAATGAGGTAAGAATATTGATACTCGAAGCTGATCGGAATACGAGATTAGGGAGAAAATAAAAGATCTGCAAGGAAAAGTAAGATTTTAATGAAGTCACAAGATAGAGTTAATTGGCGGAGAAAAGTCTATATAGTAAAATGTATGGCAGTTGGACAGATACTGACTATAAATCTCTTTTTCCAGTATAAATGAAAATGGATGGAATAAAAGTGACGGATGGAATAATTAGAGCAGTAAAAAAAAAGAGCTGAGGAAAGTAAGAAAAGGGAGAGGTATAAAATCGAGGGAGCAATTAAAATAAGGAAAAGTGGAGATAAATGGATGAGAGGAAAAATTCGAGGGAATTGTGTCAAGGACTTTTGTGAAAGAAAAGAGAAAAGCTGTAACAAAGAAAAACTTGAGAAAGTTAGGAATATAAAAAGATAAATGTAAATAGGCTTAAGGCCATTTATTAGTATTAAGGCCATGTAAGACTTACCCGATCCCTACCTTACCGACATTTTTTTCTCTGTAACGCTACGTTTACATTTATTCAGATATCAAATTGAAAATTTCTGAAATTGAAGTTAAAGCACTAAGGTACGTTTATCTGGTCTTAAATATTCACATTTGTGAAAAAAAATTTTTTTGAAAAATTCTTTTTTTATTTTTACAAAAATTTAAGACCAAATAAACATACCTTAGCATATTTTCTTTAATTTTAGAAATTTTCAATTTGATATCTCAATAAATGTAGACGTAGCGTTGAAGACAAAAAAATGTCGGTAAGGTAGGGATCGGGTAAGTCTTACATGGCCTTAAGATTAAGACATTTAAATGAAAATTTCTAAAAGGAGGAGGAGGTGGAGGGGGGAAGATATAGAGTAATAAAAATCATACCTCATTCACACCGCGTACAATAGCTCTCATCGTAGCATTTCTAGGTCCATCGACAGTTTTTCCATCATCAGTTGGACCCCATGAGGCGCTGTATATGTCAATCAAATTTGGTTCATGTCCCATACTGTTCGCCTCAATTAAGTCTGTCATGTATGGTTGGTCCAACATTCTGATTCCAGCAATTTTCGAATTATAAGCCACACCAACGCCACACACATCATTGTCTCTTGCAGCTGCCACTTCTCCCGCACATCTAGTTCCATGACTAAAAATTAAAAAAAAAATATTATTATTATTATTATTATTGTTATAATTATTAAAATTAGGAAATCTTATAATTCGATAAATTTCGACTTTGGAAATTTTAAAATAAGGGTACTTATAACTCAGGGTGGCCACAAGATTCAATTTTTTCATTTCCCTGACATTTCCCTGACTTTTCCCAGACATAAATGTATTAAACCTCATTGACGTAGATAAGGTGGGGGGGGTCAGGGGGAGCAATACCCCCATGAGTCTTTTAATATCACGTTAGAATTAAGAATAGAACTTGAGATAAAATATTTATGAATTTTTTACCAAGTCAAATCCCCCCCCCCATAGAATAAAGCTATCTACGCCACTGTTAAATATGCGAAAAAAATTTTCAGTAAAAATACTATTGAAATTTTGCAAAATTTCGTATAAATATGACTTTCAATCTTTTGAAATTCAAAATCACTTTACAACACTTAAAATTGGTAAAAATCTCTAACGAGCTTGAAAATCTCTTAAAATTCATTGAAATTTCTTGAAATGCTTAAAAAAAATTTGCAAAATGATAAGATTTTATTTTTAACCCTTTCAGTCATGCAAAAAAAAGCCTTTTCTATGTTTTTTTATTCAAATATATTCAATATTATAAAGAATTTTATTAATTAAACTATATTTTTATGTTCTTTCAATACTAAGGTAACTAAAAATGCAAAAAATTTCAGGAATTTTAATGAAATATAAAAAAAAATGACGAGAAAAATAAAAAAAATCAGGTAGTCTATATATAGGCTTCTGTGACTGAAAGGGTTAAACAAAAAATAAAATAAAAAAAAATAATTTTTTAAAAATTTAATTTAATTTATTTTTTTATCTTTTATTTTTAATTCTTTACAATTTCACAAAATCTCTTACGAATAATAAAAATCTCGTGGAATCATTTAAAATTCAATACGGAATTTTGAAATTCCCTAAAATACATTAAGGGCATGTGATTTTTTTTTTTTTTTCATATTAAAATTCGAAGAAATCCCTTAAAAATCTGTCAATATTTCATGAAAATCCTTATATTTTCACTAATAGTTTTAAAATGTCTCAAAATCATTTTAAATCCTTTAAATTCCTCAAAAAACTTTAGAATCTTTTAAAATTCACAAAAATCTTTTAAAATTTTCTACAATTCTTTAGAATTCCACGTAAAAACTTTAATATCTCTTAAAATGCGATAAAATTTTTTTAAATTATTGGAAACTTATTGAAATTCCTTAAAATTTTATGAAATCTTTTGAAATTCCTAGAAAAATTTATTATAATATTTAAGATCTTATAAAATGTCATGAATTCTTTAAAATCTATTAAATTTCCATAAATTCCTTTACAATTTCACAAAATGTCATACGAATCATAAAAATTTAGTGAAATCCTTTAAAATTCAATAAGGAACTTGAAATTCCCTAAAATACATTAAAATCTCTAAATAAAAATTCTTAAAAACAAAAACCTCACAAAATCCTTTAAAATTACAAACGATTTTTGAAATTTTTTTTAAATCCACGAGGAACATTCATTATTCAAATTCTTTAAAATCATTTTAAAAATGTTAAAATTTGTTTCAATTTTCAAAAGCTTCTTAAATTTCTTTACAATTTCACGAAAAACTTTAAAATCTCTTAAAATACGTAAATATCTCTTAAAATTCTTGAAAACCTCTTGAAATTCCAGAAAATTCTACAAAATCTTTTATAGATCATAAAAATCATGTAAGATTCTTTAAAATTTCAATTTCGAAAAATCAAAATTTCTTAATATTCATACAAGCCTCTTAAAATTCCACAAAAATATTTTATAATCCACTAAAATTTCTTAGAAATCTTCCAAGTTTCTTAAAATCTTTTAAAATTCATGAAAAACTTTTAAGTCCTTTAAAATACGTAAAAATCTCATGAAATCGTTTAAAATTTCATGAGGAACATTAAAATCTCTTAAAATTACTTTAAAAAAACCAAAATTTCTTAAAATTCTACAAAGAACTTTAAAATTCCGTACAATTTTTTGAATTCTCTAAACTTTCTGAAAAATCTCTTAAAATTTCATGAAGTCCTTTAAAATTCCACTAAATCTTTTCAATATTATACAAATCTCTTGTAATCCCTTTAAATTCCTAAAAACCTCTTAAAATCTTTTAAAAATATTGAAAATCTCTTGAAATCATTGGAAACCCAAAGAATCTCAAAAAATGCCTGAAAATTCTTTATAATCTTTTGAAATCTTTGGAAAGTTTATCCAAAATCTGTTGAATAAACTATAAAATCTATATATATATATATATATGCAACACGACAAAAGTTATAACTGATTAAAACAGAGTATTTTTATTTTTCATCGATTTGTGTATTCGTTATTTTTTTCGGTATAATTTTTTGTTATGAATTATAATTAGTATCAATTATAATAAATTTGTTAAATTTCAATTTCCGAGAAATTTTCTTATAAACCTCCATCTAATAATGCAAATTTTGCCCTTTCATAAAATATTATTTTATGAATAACTTTGCTCGTTTCCGACTCAATTGGTGCAAAACAAGCTTCGGATCTCGCAATGATTTAAACTCACCAGAGACGTGCAAATTTCCCTTGGGAAACACTACAAGCACGTTTAGATAAGTGAACATGAAAAATGAAATAAAGTTAATATAATCTCACTAAATCTCAACTTGGAAATACTTTTATTCAGTTGAACTTCAATTTAATAAAAAAAAAACACATAACGTCACATAGGGAAGAAACTTAAGGAAAAAAATTTTGGATTGGATTCGTAAATTGAAATAGAGATCAAATTAGAATTTACTTAAAACCCCTCATACAAAATATCTTAAAATGCCTTCAACATCCTTCAAAATCTCGTGAAATTCCTTTAAAATTCAATTCTCCATTTTACTCAACGAAAATTGTAGATAAACTAGCAATTTTTAAATATAATTTTAAGATATTTAAGGGGATATTAACTTATTTTTCTGAGGACTTTAAAGGTATTTTACGAGGTTTCATTGGATTTTCAGAAATTTTAAGAGATTTCATCACAGTTCATGGAATTTTAAATGATTATTTTAAGGGATTTTACGATTTTTTATATTTTAGTAATTTTAAGGACTTTTAAGGGATTCAAGGAATTTTACGAAATTTCAGTGGCTTTTCAGGAATTTTTTTAGGGATCTAATCAGATTTCATGGGACTTTGAGTAATTTTAAGAAAAATCAAGAATTTACGAAATTTAAAGGAATTTCAGGAAGTTTTAATTCTTGAATTATAAAATCTTGTAATTCTTTATCTAATTTCAGGAATCTCCATAAGTTTCATAAAATTCCTTAAAATGCCTTTATTATCCTTCAAAATTTGGTGAAATTCCTTTAAATTTTGTAAATTTTTGATATGTCTTAAAATTATTCAAAATCCCATGAAATCTGATTAAATCCCCAAAAAAATTCCTGAAAAGTCACTGAAATTTCGTAAAATCCCTTGAATTCCTTAAAAGTCCTTAAAATTACTAAAATATAAAAAATCGTAAAATCCCTTAAAATAATTATTTAAAATCCCATAAAATTCTTTTAAATTTCTTTTAAACTTGATATTCCTAGATATTCTTCGATGTTCCATAAAATTCCTTAAAATTACACAATCTATGGCTACAACCCTTAAAATTAATAAAAATCCTATTAAATCCTATGAAATTTAATGAAATTCCTTTAAATTGCCCAAAATCAGTTGATTTTTCTTAAAATTACTTAAAATTCCATGAAATTTCGTTAACTTCTTTCAAATTCTTGAAAATCCAATATAATCACACCAAATCATTTAAAATTTCTGAAAATAAATATGTATCCTTAAAATGATTTAATATCTCATAAAATATCTTAAAGTCGATTAAAATTACTTATAGAATCTTCTACAATATCATAAAATCCCATAAAATCTTATGAAATCCCTTGAAATCCATGAAAATTCAATGAAATCTCGTAAATTCCTTGAAATCTCCAAAGTCGTTAAAATAATTTAATATCCTATGAAATATCGTAAAATCTCTAAAAATTATTTAAAATTCCATGTAATATTGTAAAATCCTTTAAAATTTCAAAAAATTCCTTAAAATACCGTGAAATCACTTCATATTTCTAGAATCTCAATAAACTTAGTAAAACCCTTTTATATTCCTTAAAATTATTCAACATTCCATGAAATCTCATTAAATCTCTTAAAATACCTTAAAATCCAAAGAAATTTTGTAAAATGCTTAAAAATCTCCTAACACTTTCTCAAATTGCTTTAAAATTCCATAAAATATATAGTCAAATTCCTTAAAATTACTTTATAATCCCATAAAAATCTCATAATTTTTCCCCCAAAAATGTGGGATTAGAAAAATTAGGGGATTTAAAAAGTATGCAAAATATTTAAGTGATTTTAATTTTTGAAATATGAAAATTTGTAATTCCTAGTCTACTTTTAGAAATCTAAATAAATTTGTAAAATCCTTTTAAATCCCTTAAAATTATTCAAAGTCCCATTAAATCCCATTAAAACCCTCAAAATATCTAAAAATCCAATGAAATTTTGTGAAATCCCTTGAATCTCTTAAAAGTCTTTAAAACTATTTAATATCCCTTAAAATATCTAAAAATTCAATGAAACTTCGTGAAAATCCTTGAATTACTTAAAATTACACAAAATATCGTTAAATTTTTGAAAATTATTTAAAATCCCATGAAATCTCGTTAACAACTTTCAGTTACCTGAAAATCTAATGAAAACTCTTTATTAGATTTTTAGATTCTTTAATTTTCTTTAGATTTTATAAAACCCTAATAACTGGTAAAATCCCTTAAAATTTCTGAAAATCAGAATAAATTTCATAAAATTCCTTGAAATACCGTGAAACCCTTTCATTATTCGAAAATCTCAATAAATTTCGTAAAACCCTTCAAGATTCCATGAAATCTCATTAAATCTTTTAAAATACCTTGAAATCTAATGAAATTTCGTAAAATGCTCAAAAATTTGCCAAAATTACTTAAAATTCCACAAAATATATAGTCAAATCCCTTAAAATAACTTTATAATCCCATTATAATTATAATTATAATCGCATTATAATTCCATAAAAATCTCTTATAAATACTTTTATCCAGTTGAGCTTCAATTTAATAAAAAACAAATAGCGTCACGTAGGGAAAAAGCTTAGAGAAACAAATTTTTTATTGGATTTGAATTTAAATTAGAATTTGTAGAATAAAATTTTCAAGAGATATCAATGAATAAATATTATGCGAATTAATAAAACAACAATGAGAATCATTGTATTTTGAAATAATATTGTTCGAAATCGGATAGTCGGATAATGCAATTGTCCAGCTGTCATTTGCAAATTCAATGGATTTTCCATCTTTGTTTTTGAACTCCAATAAATCGATCTCATGAATATCAATAATATGAATAACAAATTTGCATGTTTAATCAAACTAAAAAGTGTAATTTCTCAAAAAAAAGTATAACACTTTCTACCAAAAATAGTTGAAATTTTAATTTAAAAAATGGATTTTTAAATCAATATTTAAATCAAACAAAATAATTAATTTTTACCGGAAAATGGCTCCTATACTTTTTAATTAAAAAGTTGGATTGAATCATAATTATTGAGGCATAATAATTAATTATAATTATTTATTTTCTATTTATTTTAATTTATTGTTGAATTTCAATTTTTGCATTTGATTTTGAAATAGGACATAATAAACCTCATAATATTATATATTATTATATTATATATTATATTATACTATATTATATTATATTATA
>UCOK01011582.1:0-17409 GCA_900474325.1 Synergus umbraculus
ATGTGTAAAAATGGAAAAATTATTTATATATTGATCTCGTATTTAATTTTTATAGTGTAATTTCTGACTACTATACTCATAATATTATATATAAGTATTTTATTCGAATTTTGTAGGTTATGGTTTTTCTGTACTCTAATATTGAAAAGTGTATAATAAGTATATTGTAGCAATTATTATAATTTCAAATAATGTAGACCAATAATTTTAAAATGATTTTAGAGTAAAATGGATTCGGCCAAAATAGCCGAAGAAATGTGAAAACTTTATCAATACAAACGTGTCAATAAACTTACCCGTTCTGGAATAGTCATATCATCTTCTTCTTTAGAACTTGTACTTCCCACACTACGTTCCATTACCCCATCAAAAATAAAATTTTTTATTTCCAACGGGACACTTTCGCAAATAACAGTGTGTTTCCACATTCTAGTAATATGCTTAACAAATACTTTTTTGCAGTATTTGCAAGCGAATTCATTTTTTTCTTTATTGAACACTTCAAAATGTTCTCTAAAAATTTCTGTAGGTCTCATTTTTTAAATTTAAAACTTTCTGCCTATTGTGGACAGACCATGATAGAAATATACCTTTTTCTCTTTTACTCTCATTATGACGCAACGCAAAACGCATTCATGGGACGCCAGCCTAAGTATGGACTTTTTTTCCTTTTTAAGAAATTTCGGCTTCTCAAATTCAATCAATCCAAACATGTATTGGAATATGAAGGTGCCGTCCCATATCGGCAGAAAACGTCGGCGTAAAGCAGAAACTCATGAGAGTGAAAGAGAGAAACAGATTTGCCTATCTCTGTCACTCTCATGAGTTTCTGCTTTACGCCGACGTTTTCTGCCTACATGAAACGGCACCTTAATGGCCAAAATACACGCTCGCCGAAGTGTCGAAACGTTTCCGTATTTACATAAGAGTAAAAGAGATGGAGAGTACTTATTGTCTAATTTTTCATGCTCTATCTCTTTTAGTCTTATGTAAACGCGGAAACGTTTCGACACTTCGGCGAGCGTGTATTTCGGCTATAAAGCAGAAACTCATGAGATATTACTATGGTTTTTTACATTTGTAAATTACGTATTATACGTAGAAACTCCCCCTCACTCCATATGAATTTGGTGTTTTGGACGTAATATACGTACGTAAATTACGTAAAAACCCTCATGTAATTTACCTAAAGTATACACTGTAAAAAGTTTCGATGAAAATTACATTTCGTTGTGGTCATTTTTTCCTATGATTTTTACGTAGGAAAATTACAAATTTTTTGTACATTAATAGTGATTTCTGAGGTTATTTTACCGTTATTTTGTGAATTTGACAATAAAACTGTAATTTTCCCACAAGAATCATAGGAAATAAAAATACCAGTGATAATTTATGGAAATTTACACTGAAATGGAAAAGGAGTAGAAGTGTAAAATTACAAGAGAAATGTAAAAATCCAGGTGCCGTCGCTGGAATTTTCCCTGCAGAAACAAAGTAAAATTCTATTCCTACAAGGGAATTTTACACAATTTTGGTAAATTTCCGTCAATTATCGCTGGTATTTTTATTTTCTGATTTTTATGGTAATTTTCATCGAAACTTTTTACAGTGTATATTACGTGCTGCACGTAACGTGCACAACCTTGGCTTTACGCCGTATCACGGTCGTATTCGTATACACAGGTCCAGAATCTCTGGTGGTGGGGGCATTGAAGTGATGACTCGCGTTTTGAACAGGATTTGAGCTTCCAAAAGTGGCCACAAGACTAGAGCGTGATGATCTAAAAGTATATGGTTTATTTACTAACCTAAAAGTGTGTTCTGATCATGGTCGTATACATCACGACGTATACATTTATTCTGTTATTAGATATATTTATTTCCGTTAAAAAATGCATCAGGATTTTTTCTAATCTATTTTTTGATATATTTGAACAATTTTAACAGGAACTGAAAGAGGTTACATGACGACGCATGTAAACAAACCATACACTTTTCGATCATCACGCTCTATACTTGATTACTTGGTGGCCACTTTTCGAAGCTCTAATCCTGTTCAAAACGCGAGTCCCTCCCACCACCAGAGATTCTGGACCTGTGTATACGACCGTGCGCCGACTGTAGTGGGATTCCGAGCTCAAAATCCGAACGGATCTCTCTTTTTAACACCGTAGGATAGAAAGAGAGGTCCGTTCGGATTCGTGTGCTCGGAATCCCACTGCTGCACCTTGGAACTATCTGACGTCATCTGTTGTACACTGTCGTCATCTGCTAATTGCGGACGGTTGCGGATACAACGGACCGCATTTTTTCATTTATTTAAACTATTAACGCGTTTTTGAATCAACATAATATGGTTCCCAAAAATATGTGCAATTATCTAAATTAGGAAATAGAGTTAGATTTCCGAAAAAAAAACATTTACCAGTCTAAAATTTTGAATTTACCACTTTGGTAAACATTTACCAGTAATTACTGGTAAATTTTTGGTAATACTCGGTAATACCGGTCAAAAATTGTGATAATATTTTTATTATCTTTGGTGATATAATAATAATAATAATTATTATTATTATTATACATAATGACTGATAAGACACTTTATCATTGGCTGAAATCCTCTAGTAGTATTTTCCTTCTTTCATCATTACATACAATATGATTCATGTATGCCTTAACATTTATCACTAGGATTTTGCATTGAATGCATACAAAAATCTAGTGACAAATGTTAAGGCATACATGAATCATACTGTACCTATGCTTTTATCTGCTATAGGATTGTCCTTGAGTTGCGTCATCACCTGTTTACATGCAATTCGATTGGATTTTTATTTTTTGATTTTTAAATAGTAGCAAAGATACTAGAATATCTAGTATTGACTTTTTTGCACTATGAGATTTACACAGGAAGTATATATGTAGAAAATAAGATAAGAATAAACGACCTGATATCAACTTGCCATTTATATGGTTAAAATACTAGAATACAGTATTTTGAGAATAACCACTCACCGATTCGAAAATATGGATTCATTTGAGTTTGCATATTTTTCTCAAAGAAAGGACAACGGTACAATTGAATTCAATAGAAATGGTATGATTCTACCACAACACCCAGTTACACATGAAGTGGATAAATTATATTTGCAAAGTATGTTGACGTACTTCGATGAAAACTCAAATAATGAAATACTGGACGCATTTCCAGTAATATCTCTATCAACAAACGAAGCTGACAAATTTTATAAACTTTCATTGCAACGATTAAAAGACTTTTACAAGGGTAAAGCACAAGAAGATGGATTTATACATTCAACCCTTAAACATTTATATATGTATCGCGCGATTGAAGGTGAAAAGCAGTGCCCACGTTTTTCCGCATTTTTTAATAAATGTTTAAAAAAAATTCAACCAATCATGTATAAAAGAGATGACAGAGACTCCGTGGATTGTGAGGAATATGATCTGTGTCGTGTAGCAAGTTATATACCAACGTCACAGTTTAAAAAAATGAAATTGTTAAAGGGTTGGATAGAAGGAGCATTACATTATTTCGACTACAGTATAATGTTTTTTGACAGTCGTTCTGTAAGCTTTGGCGATTTTAATGAAAATATTGTCGACCTAAAGTATGAGGAACTACTCGAGATGAGTTCTTATGGCAAAACTTGGTCTTTCTCGTTCAGTTATGAAATTTTTCAATTGGATGAATCAGGCTTGTTCTACAAAAGTTTTTTATACGTTACTGAAAGTCATAAAAGGAACAAATACTTGTTTACCTTACCAAATAATGACAATGAACGTGATGGTAAAGTAATGATGTTTCGAAATGAAGCCATGAAGAAACAATTAGAGAAGACTCTATCAAGTTTATTTCGTAAGGACACTTTTCGTTTGAATGATGTCTTCAAGTTTAATCTCTATGAGAATGGAGGCAATTTTAGCACTCATTTTGATACGATGTTTGTGAACAAATCGTCAGAAGAGTGTTCATTGTACACTCTCTTGTTGTATATCAAGGTTGAAGGTGATGACAGCTTTATGTTTATGGGTGATAAGGAAATGAAAGTGAAATTGTGTCAATCTACAGCATACGTTATTCCACATTGGGTAAAACATCGTGTCGAAGGTACAGGCAAACGAGAATTTATCAAAACAGAAATTGTGTTTTTCAATAAAAATCTTCACGTCACCTACGATCGTTTGTTGGCTGACGCTTTCGACAAGAGCTGTTATTACCTACTGCAAAGTTTTAGACATCCACAAATAAAAGACATTGTATCGAAGAGTTTTAACACGATTAACGAAGCGAAGTTCTTTAAAAACACATATCAACCAATATTAGAGAACAATATATTCTTCATTAAAACAATCACTGGTTTACCAGTGGAATACTGCTCTCGTGATAATAATGATGATGATAATGATAATAATACAATTAGCACGTTGGACGAAAAACTACATTATATTACTGATGGCAATTATTATTATTTCAAAGTGCGTGCCAATAATGACAAAACTATTCCTACTGTCAAGCCGAATGAAGCGACCATTATGCTAGCGCTTATGTATTTAGACATTCAACCGAAAAAGCTTTTTGAACGAATAAAAAGAGTATGCAAATGCAGATGTGATGACGATTGTGTTGACTATAATAACTTCCGTGCTATTGATTTTGACGTTCTCGAAACAATCGTTTATTGGGACAAGAATGTGCATGAATTAAAAATTGACCAGACTTTGCCTTGTATTCATTACTCTGATACAAAGAAAATCGTGTCTGTAGGAAACGTATCTGCACCTGAAATACATAAGAATTCCGATACATTTTATTTTGCTTCATGTTTTAATATCTATGATACGTATGAATACAATCAAAAGCTTTTTACCGAGATAATGTCAGCGAATTACAAAAGTTTGAATGTTGAGTTTGTGGGACATGATAAAAACATTGTAAAGATTCGGCAGCATAGCTTTAATAATGGTGTGAAAATTCAATGGAATAAAGATTACCTAGTGCATCATTATTAATAGAGGCACACGCAAGGTAGAATTGAGATACAGATTTGCTATTGCGTATCGCGATCAGTCCGGAACTAGAAAACTTAAGAATGAAATGTTGACATATGAAATTTTTTTTCGAAGTCACCATGGCTATTAACGTAATGATATATCGCTTTCAAACTTTGAAATATAAGAAATAAGACACTAAATTGCGTTTTGACATTTATTTCGAGTAGTAATTTTGAAACAAATTATGTCGCTAATTTTTTATTTTTTCATAATTGAGAGGCTGAAAGTAAAAAGTGGTTAAAAATATTTCGTTTGTAAAAGTGGGATAAAAATTTTTCAGAGTAAAAATGGGATAATGAATTCACAGAGCAAAAACGGAATGCTAATACGATCGCTGATTGGTTCTCCCTGTTCCGTTTTTGCTCTGAGAATTCATTTTGTCCCATTTTTACTCTGAAAAATTTTTATTCCACTTTCACAAACGAAATATTTTTATCCACTTTTTACTTTTAGCTGCTCAATTGAAAGCGAAATATCATTGAGTTTGGCCATGGTAACTTCGAAAAAAATTTCATTATACCGTAGAGCAGATCATGCTCTTAATTGTATCAGATTTAATATATTATTATTTATAGATTGAGAAAAAATGCCGATTCTTAATGACTTCTCTCATGAAAGTTGAAGCTGATTATATTTTTTTCCTTTCAGTTAAATTATTTTATTTTTATTCTTTTCTATTTCCTAAAATTTATTTAAGTTTCTTTCCGATGTTTTGTTTATGCGCATGGGTGAACATCAAAATTTCATTAACGATTTTGGTTTCAGTGAAAAGTAAAAATGATTTATTTATGTAATCTTTACATCAATGCAAGTACCGTTTATTCTGACGACAATAAGTGTCGACCATAATTTTATTGGTATCTGGGGTGGCAAGAATGGTGCATATACCGTAATATTTACCCAGAAAGAAGGCTTGAATAGAATAGGATTGAAAATTGAAATTCATGTGAATACTTAATCTAGTGAATATTTATTATTAGGTACTGTGTATTAAAGTCATGTGAAAATTTATTTCATCTAATTTCATTAAAATTTTCCATTTATTTAAGTTAACTAATGCATTAACAATGTATAAATTATTTTTCGTAGCAAGTTGTCACAACACCTATTACATTCAACTTAGTTGTACCATTTTGAATTGAAGATAATATGTTTCATATAAAATCAATTCGGATTTCTTGAATTGAAATCATACCATCTCTCCGCAGTCCAAACTTGAATTCACTTTAATAGACCCTTCCTAACTTGAATTCAAAAACCGATCATTCAGAAAATTTAAATATACACATTTCGTCTATGAATTAGACTGAATTAAACAAACTTTATATCTAACCTTCTTTATGGAATAGGAAAGAGAGTCATTGGCGCTATGTAAATAGCCGAGAATAACATTTGTGAGATCACCTATTACTTTTGTGTACATTGAAGCCTGAAGGGAAAATTAGGTATTAAAAATAATAGGATTATCTCTAATTTTACGCTGAAATTAAAAATTTTTAATTGTATTCTATTCAAGCCTTCTTACCGGGTATATATCCAAAAGAGCCTTTGCAGTTTTATTTACAAAAGTTGGAAGTGATGATATCCCTTTTTCCAATACATATCTTTAAAAATATCGATTTGTGTTCCTTCTGGAAAAAAATGTTTTATGTGTTTTACATGATTACATAGGACGAAGTAGACAGTCCTTGAACAAGTAAATACTAAGTCAGTCGAGAGAAAAAACTGGAACAATGTGAAAGTGTCTAGTTGTCATCATCTGGTATACTCAAATATTAAAAAATTGACTGTAATTGGATATTAATCACGACTTGCATGCCAAGTGATAGTTTTTTTAAAATAAATAATAAAGTATGCAAAACCTTATTAAAATATTATTCTTAGTTATATAGTACAATCCATTCGGTGGTGTTCGACTATATAAACAATTTCATTCGGTTAACCCTGTTTCGATAAAAAAAATTCAAAATGTTTTTCAGACTGAAATTGGTAATCCATTTGTTTATTTCGATTTTAATAGATAATTCCTACGGTGTATTTAATAGAACAAATTTCTTCAATCGCATTCTTAGACGCGTTCAGAAAGAGTCTTATACCTACTATCATGTAATTTTAATCATAGACAACAATTCTGCCATCAATAGTGGATCAGCTGAAGAAATCCTACGTAAATTTCAACTGAAAATTCCAAGCAGTGTCATCAACATAGAGAATAAAACGTCGGTAGATCGAATTTGGTCAAAATGGCCATCCTACTCTAATCTCGAACCAACAACTCTATTCATCACAATTCAGTCTGCAAAAGATAACTTGCATACTTTACAACTATCTTTAAAGGAATTTTTCCTCGAAGTATCATCTAAAGTAGCCCGTCCAAAGTGCTTAATGATTGTCTCACTTGAGGAAGGTAGATTTCGGTACGAAAAATTTCTTCGGAAAATGTGGTCTGAACAAATCCTGGACTTCACGATTCTTGAGATCAGAGAAACATGCAACAGGTCCAATCAGTACTGGAATCATTGCCGAGTGATTGGTAGAGTGCATTACTTTAATCCATACTCAAACGTATACGTCCAAAGGAAGTTGTCGATGAAGCGACTCCTTTTTCCTGACAAGGTGCAAAATTTGTACGGATTCGAGATGAAAGTGGGTTCTTTTCATTTTCCTCCTTATGTTTACGTAAAACGCAATGCTTCTAAATATCCTGTTGATGTTTATGGACCAGATGCTTCGATCGTGAAAGTTTTGTCAAAAAAGTTGAACTTTAGGATATCGGAGGTTCCTTCTGAGAATGAATGGTGGGGAGTTGTGGACTGCAAGGCAATTAACTCAACCGGTTTATCAAAACAGATTCAGGAGCATAAAATTAAATTGATAACGAATACTGGAGTACTGATCGCTAACTGCAATGTTGAATACACTATAACTATAGGGACCTTACGCTTCTATGCATTGATACCTATTTTATCAACAAAGACTTTATCGATCTCCTTCACAGCCAATTGTTTATACCTAATCTTGGCCGTGTTCGTAATTTCAATTTTGATACAGATCTTGAAATTTGAGGAAGACATTTGGCCATGGGAGAGTTTACTGCAAGTAATGCTGGGATTGACAGTGCCTCGAGAACCTGAAAGGAATTCTGAAAGGATAGCATTTGTATTCCTTTTTATTGGATTCTGGATATATTCTTCCGATATTTATGGCATCTTATCAAACGTCGAGTTTATGACGGAAACAGAAGTGAAAATCGATAATCTGGAAGAATTAAGTACATCTCATCTTACACCTGCAAGTGTGCCGGGTTTTGTACAATTATTTATAGATGAAAGCAGTCCAATTATTGAATCTTTGTTAAAAAAATCGAAAACAGTTTCTTCTTTTGATGAATGTATAGAATTGCTGATGATGTACAAAAATGTCTCTTGCTTTTCGACTGACCAATTCGCGGAAAATGCTATACAGAAATACAAAAATTCAGAGGGTGATCCTGTGCTGAAGATTGTGCAGGAATCATTAGCAACGTTTCCTATAGCTTCAGCCTTTGAAACCAAATCCCCGTTCCTTCCAGCTGTTGACAAGATCTTATCAAGAATATTAGAGACTGGATTATACGATCAATGGAAAAGGAATTACACATCGAAAATTATAGATTTGGGAAAAAGTGATCCGAAAAAAGAGTTTCAATCAAAGCAACTAGTTATACAGCTTGCATTTGTTTTGGGAATTGGATATCTAATTTCGGCTTTCGCCTTCATCGGGGAAGTACTAATTCACCGTATTGAAAATTATATTTATCGATGCGTAAATTTCTTCATTTGAAGAAGTATATTTTAAGGCAACTTTGTGCTTTGCAACTGGTTTTAGAGATGTTTTTTATAGAATGATCAACAAAGTAAACTCTTTTCAATTGTAATTAAAAATAGTATTGGTAAAAATTTTGCTACAAATTGTCCTAACTGGCAACAGTCCAGTGGGTAAGAAGACATGGACATCCTGATGACGTCTTAAAGACATCCTTAGGACGTCCATGTCAGTCCAATTGATGCCCAAAAGACGTCTCATGTCTGAAAGTCATTTTTAAGACATAAGACATTTTTTAGGCATCAATTGGACTGAAATGAACGTCCTAAGAATGTCTTTAAGCCTGTTGCAGCATTTCACGAAAAAATGTAAATAAACACAGAAAAATAGCAAAATCTGTGGAATGCCTTAAAATCCGCCAATGTGTCCACATCTTACCAATACGCGGTGTTTGAGGCCGCAAAAATAATGTTTTCGAAGTGTCGTTTTTTTTATCGATAGTTTTTCGGTTGTACGACAGGGGCTATGTGCTTATTTTCTGCAAAAACAAATTTATTTGGTTAAAACGGGAATTTTTACAAGTGTCGAGACGCGAGTTGAGGGGTGCGGGTGAGCAGTACTTACTTTTTGCCAAGTCCCTGTCCAAGCACAAAAGGCACAAAACTTCACTTCAAGAGTGCTTCACTCACTCAGAAAATTTTTGCGAATTTTGCTATGCACTGCAAAACCCGGGCACTTACGAAAATCGTGTAGAAAAATAAGTTTGATAAATCACGTACTAGTAGAGCTATTCTAGTTGTCTATTTACTACACCTGTCAGTTGTTTCGCAGCGACCTCATTGACGATTACTACAAACTGCACTCGAAGTATGGTCGGTAAGGCCGGTCATATACATAATGATGCGAAAGTGTATGTGACCGGCCTTACCGACCATACTTTGTAGTAATCGTCAATGAGGTCGCTGCGAAACAGCTGACAGGTCTAGTAATTACCCTGCTTAAAATGTCAGATAGGAATCGGATAAGAACCGGATTGAGGTGAGTTCCTATCTGGTCCTAGCCGGACTGTACCCGATTTTTGTCCGACTCCTAACCGAGTTCTATCTGGTATCGTGTAATGTTTATATTCGATTTCTATCCGATTTGTATCTGGATCTGCAAGATACTATCTGATTTCTATCCGGTCCCTACCCGAATTCTATCTGGTTTCATATAATGTTTCTATCCGATTCCTATGCAATGTGTATCTTGGTTTACAATATAATTCTATCTGGTTCTAGCCGGACTGTACCCGATTTTTGTCCCTGACTTGTATCCGACCCCTAACCGGGTTCTATCCGGTATCGTGTAGTGTTTATATCCGATTTCTATCCGATTTCTAGACAGTTTAACTAGACACTGAAAAATAAAAATAAATCTTATAAAAAATAGTTATTAATTAAGAAAATGTTTTTTTCGTTGATATATTATGGATATACTTATAAATATAATCGATATTTGTAAATTTTAACGCATATATAACAAATAAAATTTCGCACGCACGCAGGGGGAATCGAACGCATGACCTACGGGACGCGAGTCCAGCTCCCTAACCATTACCCTAAGCTTTGAGATGATGGTAACACATTTTTTCGACATATTTCCACACGGGTGTCTGGATCTGCAAGATACTATCTGATTCCTATCCAGCTCTTACCCGAGTTCTCTCTGGTTTCATACATAATGCTTCTATCCGATTCCTATGCAATTTGTATATCTTGCAGATCCAGATACAAATCGGATAGGAATCGGATATAAACATTACACGATACCGAATAGAACCCGATCAGGAGTCGGATACAAAAATCGGAAACAGGTCTGCTAGGACCGGATAAAACTATATTGTTAACCAAGATACAAATTGCATAGGAATCGGATGGAAACATTATATGAAACCAGATAGAATTTGATTAGAAGTGGGATAGGAATCAGATAGTACTATCTGATTCCTATCCGGCTCCTATCTGGTTTCATATAATGTTTCAATCTGATTCCTATGCAATTTGTAGCTTGGTTAACAATATAGTTCTATCCGGGTCCTACCAGACCTGTATCCGATTTCTGTCCCCGACATGTATCCGTCTCAGGTTGTACATTTCCGTCTAGAAGACAATCACCAGAGTCAAGACCTTTATAGAAATCGGATATAAAACGGATAAAAATGAATTTAGTATTTTCAAATAATCAAATTGTGGTTTCACTTGTCGGTTAGAAACCGGATAGGACCAGAAATAATATGTCCACTATATAATTTTTGATCATCTTTCACGGATAGGAACCGGATAAAACCGGATATATTCCGAAAATATGTATCTGAGACCGGATAGAAGCCAGATATAACTGGATAAAAAGCCAATTTTTCCTGCCCGGTTTGTATCCGGTCTATATCCGATTTCTATACGTTTTATTTTCGACATTTTTAGCAGGGTTGTTTTTGCAGAAAATAAGCAGATAGCCCCTGTCGTACAATCGAAAAACTATCGATAAAAAAAACGACACTTCGAAAACATTATTTTTGCGGCCTCAAACACCGCGTATTAATAAGATGTGGACACAATGGCGGATTTTAGGGCATTCCATAGATTTTGCTATTTTTCTGTGTTTGTTTACATTGTTTCGTGAAATGCTGCAACAGGCTTAAGGCTGTTGCAGGAGGGTCAAGAAATCTGTAGAATACTCTAACCTGCAGGGCAAATTTCGTCGACTTTTTGAGGCCACAGGAAGGACTTTTTAAAAGTTTTTTCAAGTCCTGAAGGGAAAGCAGGCTCAAACTTAGGAAACTTGGTGTTTCGATTTTTGATTAGAAGAAAATATCGGCGTAATTCAATAATTTTACCTGGTGTATTCAATGACGCCGGTCATTTTGTCCATTGCTGTCAATTTGTGTGTGAGACACATCGGTAAATACACAAGGTAAAATTATTGAATTACGCCGATATGTAATTCCTCTAATGAAAAATCGAAAAAGCAAGTTCCCTAAGTTTGAGCCTGCTTTCCCTTCAGGACTTGAAAAAATTTTTAAAAAGTCCTTTCCGTGGCTTTCAAAAGTCAACGAAATTTGCCTTGCAGGTTAGAGTATTCTACAGATTTCTTGACCCTCCTGTAACAGCCTTAAGGCTGATGGAATTTGAAAATTTCTCATGTAGAAAAACTCAGATCTCAGGGGCGCAACAATAACGGGGGTAAGACACCCAGACAGTAATTCGAGTATACCTACTTGCAATATGCATGTATGTCGAAATTATTAGAAGGATAATATAATTCCACAATAAATGCACTTTTTGAGGGGTTTTAATCTGTTATTTTTCTTTTTTTTATTGATTTTTAATGTGTAGGTTGGCTCCCGACACCTACTATTTTGAGACGCTTGTTGCGCGTCTGTCTAATTCTGTCAATTTTTCATGTGGACTAGAATTTTTCCAGCCAAAGGCGAAAGAGGGAAAATTTATAGGTTTTAGATAGAAAAAAATAGAGAGAAGAAATGAAGAAGGGGCGCTTGATGATAAGTTTGTCGAATACTCACTTTTATAGTCCCAAAATAGCGTGTAATTATTTCCTGTCAGAAACGGCGGATGATGGAAGAAACTAAATATTGATTCCTGCTAGAGATATTTTGCAATTGACTGTAATGTGGCGCGCAATTCAAAATCGAATTAAATTGACCAATGGGAGAATTTCTCTAGCAGGAAGCCAACATGTGCTGCGCTCGCAGGGTGCCACTGTCGCAGTTGTCAATATTTAGTTTCTTCCATCATGGAAGTCAAAATGTCCGCCGTTTCTGATAGGAAATAATTAAACGCTATTTTGGGACTATAAAAGTGAGTATTCGACAAACTTATCATCAAGTGCCTATTATTGATTTCTTCTCTCTATTTTTTTCTATCTAAAACCTATAAATTGTCCCTCTTTTGCCTTTGGCTGGAAAAATTCTAGTCCACATGATAGCTTTATTTTTTTCCACAAATTTTGACAGTTTTTGACAGTTTGTTACGTACCAACCCCCTGAAAAATATTTTCTTAAAAAACCTGATATTTTCTTTAAAATTCCACTTACGAGAATTCATTCAACATATTTCATAAGTAAAGATTTCAATATTTTTCTGAGGCCAATGGCACAAGTAACCCGAGTTGTAAATGTGACACCTCGGTGAAGAAACGATTAGGCAAGCCTCGAAGTATGAGTTGAATTTAATAAACGCAGAAATAATGAGGCCACATAGGAATAATTCTTTATGGAATAATAATTTAAAGTAACAGATAGGATTGTAAAGGAATGATAAGAGATACATCAAAAATGTTACTAAGGATCATAGATACTTGATTATAAATGCTAGAGACGGAAGCCCATATACGAGCAGTTAATATGAATGCATGATGGTCGCGCGGAGATGTGTTATCAGATACTCCACCTCACACCTCTCCCGTTCTCATATTCGTCCTTCCGCATTTCTTACCTCGGGTCTCTGACCTATTTCTACAATCAGCTGACCAACTCAGCTATAAAAATATTATTACTTCTATTTAATAAATACTCACTTAAAACTGAGTTGAAAAATAGAATTTAAAATTCTTTCGAAACATCAACTACCAATGGAACGACAAAGTATCTTTCTCATTGCGTTATATTGTCAATTTGACAAATTCCTGCTCAATTAAGCAATAAACAAAAGTACGCAAGTAATTGCAAGTTTTGCAAAGACTAATGCAATAATTACCAATTTGGAGATATTTGTCCTCTATCCTCCTCCTTTGCACTTCTGCAAAGTTTCGAAAGAGCATTCAGTCAAAAGTTCTTTTACCTCCATTCTTTCTCAAGACATAAAATCCTGACACATCAAAATTTCCCACCAAATCCACTGATGGCACACTTATGACGGGCATCATAAAAACTAAGCATTTTTGTTGCTCTTCGCAGTCTGATATTCTTCTTTGATCGACAAAGAAGTTCTCCAAGTTTTGTACCTCGGAAATCGGCGCCCGTCTCGAGTTCAATCGTCGATATTGAATCCACGCCTTCTTGTCGGGTGGCCGTGAATTCTACCGATTAAACGAAGGGTAAATAAATTTTATCCTCAACTTTCTTAGAATATCCAAATTGTGCCGGAAAATTGTCCCGAAGGAAGTTCGGTTCGGATCAATTCGACGTGGGACGTTAAACCCTCAAAATTTAGAAATTGTCCGTAATTTTTCAAGCGTAGTGCAGAATAAATAGAAGCTCATAAACTTTCTCTCTTGCCGATCGATGTTTCATCTTCTGGGCCAGTTCCGTTTGTTTATTATAAATAAGTGTGTGTTCATCACACTTGGAGAGTGAGAGATATGTTTAAGTGTGTGTTTAACCAGCGAATAAATGTGAGTTCTATTTTTCATTCCGTAGAGGCGTGAACTACGATCTTGAAATCCGATAGCAAAGGTAAAGAATTCTGTCTCCTCTTAATTTTCTCTCTTGCCGATCGATGTTTCATCCTCTGGGACAGTTTCCGTTCGTTTATTTTAAATAAGTGTGTGTTCATCACACTTGGAGAGTGAGTGAATTATTAATTGTAGAGACTTGATCTGAAACCTTTGAAATCGGCCTTCAATTCATTAATAAGGAAATTCTTTTACAAATTTCCTTATCATCAAACTTTTTGAAAAGTGTTTGTAACGGCATTAAATTCTAATTCGGGCTCGAATCTCAAAACGAGCAAGAATTAAAATTTTTAAACAAATAAACCGAGCTTACATAGAAATACCTAGAGAAGGGTGTTGGGATTTAATGGCCCTCACGCCTTCTGGTTAAAAGCCAACTGCGGTACTTTCCGTGTAATCTCAATGAAAAACGAAAAGCGTGGGAGTGATTAGCTCATAATAGTGCTAATTAAGTACTCGAGTTGTTGGAATCAATAACGACTAATTAAAAACAAGTGTCTACAGCCCAATAGAGATAATACGGATCAACTAATTAACATCCGCTTCATATCTAATGGTAGTTTTAAGCAACTACAGGATTAGATAAGCGAACTGTATCGTTCTAATTTTTAATCTTGTTTTGTTATACTATAATTCTATAAATTGTTCAATTGTACCTAGGATAAATAATCGATTGTTTGTGGGTAAGATTTGGGGGTTTTTAGAATATAAAATTCTGTTACATAAATTCAATCTTGTTTCCTTTAATTATTTCTCCCATAAGATGACATGTTTTATCCTTGGATGAGGATAGGAGATCTGGATCCCGCAAAATAATTAAAAGATCAATTCTTTTGATCTTTCTTTTCTCTTTACTTCTCCGATTTGCCTAAATTAATTTCCAAAATATTTCTACCCGGATTTACTAATTGAAAATTAAACTTTGGTTCGTAACAGTTTGTTAACAGTTTTTACTTTCAGATTCCATCGCCCTTAAGACGTCCTCAGAATTTCCATGTCTTTTTGCCCACTGGGAGACTCTATTTCCTTTTGCTAACTCCCTTGTTTTAGTTGTAACGAGTGATTACGCCTGTATGTGCGTACCGCACGCATACTCGTTACCGCACCTCACAGTCACCATCCCCGCTCCCTTTACTCCTGCATTAGACTCTCATTACCTAACATCGGTTCCCCTCTCCAAGCCGTTTGCTCGCCAGACAGGTTCCATAAAACCACCCACGGGAGAACAATTCAGCAGTCTAGCTGGGCGAGACTCACCGGGCACATCGGAGAGCTCCCGCCTGGTGAAAACTCACGTACTTTTCCTACCGACAGGAGCATCTGTGGTAGGCAAAGCACCGGCGAAATCCCAAGGCGTAGGCGCATCTATCCTTGTCGATTTCCGTACTCTTTTGTATGGGGAATTGCCAACGCTCAGGCGCACCTGTCGTTGTCAATTCTCGTCTAAAAGAAATGTCTTGCTATAGGAGCTACTATACTTGACATTTTCCTAAACATAACTTCTCTATCCGTTCACCGTTTCTCCGTTCTTTCCTCTCTCTCTCTCCTTTTTTCAAAAGGTGTACGATTTCTTCAGTCATTAGGATCGCCTAAGACTGTGGAAATCCATGATAAAATATTAATAAATAGGATCATTTATTATTAATATTTTCCACCCGAGAATACTTTTCTATTCCTTCCTGTAAATCCTGTCTATTAAACTGCAAAGCGATAGAAATTAATTTACACTCAACAGGCGCATCTGTGAGTGATAAATTAAACCGACGGATGATATTTAGTAGGAGCACCTACAAATATTATCTACTAAACGCATTGGAGATTTATACATCCGAAAATTTACATTATTTTCCTATCAGTTCTCCCTTCTCTCCGTACCGTCAAAACCGCTGAAGTAAGAGAGCTGAGATGATAATATTGTATTCCGCGAAATCTCCTGTATGTCCAATCCGTTCACGAATCTGTCAATTTGTACTTCATCTAACGAGACCGTAAAATATATGATTACAGGACGAATAATCACTTTCCGCCTTCGTTCAGAAAGACACATTCAACTTCAGACAAACACATTCAACTTCAGATAAACACACTCACAGACATCAAAATCAGTCACATAAATTCCAGTTTCATTCTTTTTGTCATTTGTTTAGATTCACATAGTTAGATTTGTAAGATTTAAAAAAATAAATACTCATTGTTATAATTTTACAGAAAAACAAAGTTGTTCGATTTTTTTGACTATCTTAAAAACCTGACCCTGGCTCGACTGAAGCATCCGCTAAGATAGTTATAAATTTTAAGATCTTTTCAGGAAAAATCCGAACGTTACATAGTTTACAAAAAACATGCAAAACTGGGAATGAGGACAAGCCAAATATTTCAAAGATTTGTTAAGTATAGAGAATTTATTCTTCTAAATTTACATATTAGATTTTAAGTTATGGTAAAATTATATTTTACAAATTATATAAATTGACCCTTACGACGAATTAATTGATTCTGGGCTCTAGTTCTTAAGGGTGTTGGATAAACGGACTTGGAAATCCGTGAAAATAGAAATTTTTCAAAATGATTCTAAGGCCGACCCTGTGTGACCGTATTTCTTTTCGAAACCCGATTTATGGGATATGTGGAGATAACTTACCATATATGTAGGGACTTGTGATTACTAGAGTCCCATAAAAATAATATTTTATTCCTGCTGAGACGAGAAAATGAATATTTCATGATGAAATATTCATTTTCAGAAACGGAGTATATGTAGACATAGCAGACGATTCCCGTAAGAGAGACACAAAGTGTCAGCCGAATGTGAGACGCATCCGTATTTCTGAATTATTTTAGGCACAACACCGACACTGAGCGAAAAATTAAGGTAATAGAGAAAGTTTGAATTGTATATTACTTCAGATTCCAACACGAAATTCGCGATTCAGTGACATAATAAAGCGAAATTTACGCTCAAGTTCGACGGAAACTGCATTATGAAAGTTTGACAGGTGTGAGATAGACGCTTGTACACAATGTGCAGACGGTGTCTGCCAAAACTGCGTAGCGGCCATTTCATGCACTAAAGTAGAG
>UCOK01011583.1:3310-67933 GCA_900474325.1 Synergus umbraculus
GAAATTAAAAATGTTGAGATTCAAATTCGTAATCCATTTGTTAATTTCGATTTTCATAGACAATTCCTATGGTGTCGTCTTTAATAGAACAAAATTCTTCGATCGCATCATTAGCCAAGTTCAAAAAGAATCTTCAACCTACTATCATGTACTCTTAATCACCGATAATTCTGTCAACTATAGTGCATCAGCTGAAGAAATCCTACTTAAAGTTCAACTGAAGATTCCAAGCAACGTCATCAACATAGAGAATGAAACATCAGCAAAAGAAATTTGGTCAAAATGGCCAACCTTCTCAAATCTTGAACCAACAACTTTCTTCATCACAATTCAGTCTGGAAAAGATAACTTGCACACTTCCTCTTTAAAGAAATTCTTCCTCAAAGTATCATCAAAAGTACCTCGTCCAAAGTGTTTAATGATTGTCGTAGTTGAAGAAGATAAATTCCGGTATGAAAAATTTCTTCGGAAAATGTGGTCCAAACAAATCTTGGACTTGACGATTCTTGAGATCAGAGAATCATGCGACAGACCCAATCAGTTCTGGAATCATTGTCGAATGATTGCCAGAGTGCATCACTTCAATCCATTCTCAAACATCTACGTCGAAAGGAAGTTCTCGACGAAGCGACTCCTTTTTCCTGACAAAGTGCAGAATCTGCACGGATTCGAGATAAAAGTGGGTTCATTCCATAAACCTCCTTTCGTTTACGTAAAACGCAATTCTTCTGATTATCCTGTCGAAGTTTATGGATCAGATGCTTCGATCGTGAAAGTTTTTTCAAAAAAGTTGAACTTCAAGATATCAGAGGTTCCTTCTGAGACAGAAAGGTGGGGATTTCTAGACTGTCATGAAATTAACTCAACTGGCTTTATGAAACAGATTCAGCAGCATCAAATTACATTAATTACGAACACTGGAATTATGATCTCTAACTGCAGAATTGACTTCACTAGAGTTATAACAGCAGCACGATTAAATGCATTAATCCCTATTTTATCATCAAAAACTCAATCGATTCCCTTCACAACCAAATGTTTATACTTATTCTTGACCGTGTTCATACTTTCGATTCTGGTACACATCTTGAAATTTGAGGAAGACGTTTGGCGTCGGGGGAGTATATTGCAAGTGATGCTGGGATTCACGGTGAATCGAGTACCTAATAGAAATTCTGAAAGGATATTATTTGTCTTTCTCCTCATTGGATTCTGGACATATTCTTCCGACATTTTTGGCATCTTAACAGACATCAATTTGATCACGGAGAAAAAAATGAAAATCGATACTCTGGAAGAATTAAGTACATCTCAATTCACACTTGTAGGTATACCGGGTTTAGTAGGATTGTTAAAAAAGGAAAGCAGTCCAATTATTAAAACTTTGTTAAAAAAAATGAAAACAGTTTCTTCTTATAATGAATGTATAGAGTTGATGATGAAGTATAAAAATGTCTCTTGCATGACTAATTACCGAGTCGCGGAGAATGCAATCTGGAAATACAGAAATTTAAAGGGTAATCCTGTGTTGAAGATTGTGAAGGAGCCATTTGGGGTGTTTCCTATATCTATGTATTTTGAAAAAAAATCCTCGTACCTTCCAGCTGCTGACAAGATCTTGACAAGAATATCAGAGGCTGGATTATACGATCAATGGACAAGGAATTACACGCCGAAAATTGTAGATTTGGATGAAACTGATCCGAAAGTAAAGTTTCATTCAAAGCAACTTGTTGTCGAGCTTGCATTTGTTTTGGGAATTGGATTTCTAACTTCGGTTCTCGTCTTCATCGGAGAAATACTAATTCAGTATTTTAAAAGTTATATTTATGGATGTGTTAATTTCTTTAATCGGGGAAGTATATTTTAAGTACGCAAAGCTACAATTAGTGTATGATTACATTTTTTTGCAATATTTGTACAATGAATATCGATTTCTCTTCAACCTGAAAAAATAACAATTTTATGGTTCCTACATCACTATATTATGCGCAAGTTAATATAAAAAATCCATTATCATACATATATACATTACTAATGACTTTATTTCATTTTTCAATTTATAAAGTGTACTCTACATCAAACCATCTAGCAAATATGAAATCATTCCAGAAAAAGAATTACCACGAAGTGGAAGTGTTCTAGTTAGCATCACCCGGCAGGCTCAAATTCTAGAACAATGTTAAAAATGTTGTTCAAATTAGAATTCGTAATCCATTTGTTACTGTCGATTTTCATAGACAATTCCAATGGTGTGTTTAATAGAACAAATTTCTTCGATCGCATCATTAGCCACGTTCAAAAAGAATCTTCAACCTACTATCATGTACTCTTAATCACCGATAATTCTGCCAACTATAGTGCATCAGCTGAAGAAATCCTACGTAAACTTCAACTGAAGATTCCAAGCAACGTCATCAACATAGAGAATGAAACATCAGCAGAACGAATTTGGTCAAAATGTACATCCTACTCAAATCCTGTACCAAAAACTTTCTACATCACAATTCAGTCTGTAAAAGATAACTTGCACACTTTGCAATCTTTAAAGGAATTCCTCATCAAAGTATCATCAACAGTAGCTCGTCCAAAGTGCTTAATGATTGTCGTAGTTGAAGAAGAAGGTAGATTTCGGTACGAAAAATTTCTTCGGAAAATGTGGTCTGATCAAATCTTGGACATGACGATTCTTGAGATCAGAGAATCATGCGACAGACCCAATCAGTTCTGGAATCATTGTCGAATGATTGCCAGAGTGCATCACTTCAATCCATTCTCAAACATCTACGTCGAAAGGAATTTCTCGACGAAGCGACTCCTTTTTCCTGACAAAGTGCAGAATCTGCACGGATTCGAGATAAAAGTGGGTTCATTCCATAAACCTCCTTTCGTTTACGTAAAACGCAATTCTTCTAATTATCCTGTCGAAGTTTATGGACCACATGCTTCCATCGTGAAAATTTGGTCGAAAAAGTTGAACTTCAGGATATCGGAGATTCCTACTGGGCCAGAATGTTATGGAGCTTTGAACTGTAAGGCAATTAACTCAACCGATTTGATTAAAAAACTTCAGCAGCATGAAATTACATTGATTACGAACGTTGCAAGAATGACCTCTGATTACTGCAATATTGAATTCACTAGACCTATACGGACATTACGATTCTATGCATCAATACCTGTTTTATCAAGAAAAACTGTATCGATCTCCTTCACAGCCAATTGTTTATATATAATCTTGGCTGTGTTCGTAATTTCGATGTTGATACACATCGTGAAATTTGAGGAAGACGTTTGGCCTTGGGAGAGTATGTTGCAAATGATGCTGGGATTGACAGTGAATCGAGAACCTCGAAGGAATTCTGAAAGGATAGCATTTGTATTCCTTTTTATTGGATTCTGGATATATTCTTCCGACATTCATGGGATCTTAACAAACGTCGAGTTTATGACAGAAAGAGAAGGGAAAATCAATACTCTGGAAGAATTAAGTAAATCTCCTCTGACACTTGCAGGTGTGCGGATTCATCCAACATTAATTAAAGGTGAAAGCAATCCAATTATTGTAACTTTGTTAAAAAACTTCAAAACGGTTTCTTCTTTTGATGAATGTATAGAATTGATGATGAAGTACAAGAATGTCTCGTGCTTGATGCATGACCAAATGACGGGAAATGCAATATGGAAATACCAAAATTCAGAGAGTGATCCTGTGTTGAAGATTGTAAAGGAATCATTAGGAGCGTTTCCTATAGCTTTGTATTTTGAACCAAAATCCCTGTATCTTCCAGCTGCTGACAAGATCTTATTAAGAATATCAGAGGCTGGAATATTCGTTAAATGGAGAAGGTTTTACACACCGAAAATTGTAAATTTGGATGAAACTGATCCGAAAGAAAAGTTTCATTCAAAGCAACTTGTTGTCGAGCTTGCATTTGTTTTGGGAATTGGATTTCTAACTTCGGTTCTCGTCTTCATCGGAGAAATACTAATTCAGTATTTTAAAAGTTATATTTATCGATGTGTAGATTTCTTCATTCGAGGAAGTATATTTTAAGGCAATTTTATGCATTTGACAGGGTGCACAGCGTAAAATGAGTTGAAACGAGGGGAAATAGGGTGACTTTTTTGCAAAAAAAGGCGAAAGATTAAACAATCATTTTTACATACAGAAAAGAAGAAAAAAAAGTATTTTAAGGAAATGTTAAATTATTATTCATTTTTATATAATTACGAGCTTAGTTTATAGAAAGTGAAATAAAAATTTAAATCCTCGCGCCAATTCGAGAATACTCACGGCTTGACGCTCACTTCATGCGTAACCAGTGTCTCTGTAGGAAATGCATGTAAAGGTAACGCTATGAAGTTGTCTGCAATGCATGTCTTTTTTATAATAAGAGATAATGTTCTATTCAGTCAATTTTCTAAATCTGCACAAAGCATATTAATTGTATTATTATTATTTTACACGTTCCTCTTAATGCAATCGACGATTTTCATAAGTCTGTGTGAAATATAAATTTATAAAAGCATTTTTTTAACTTGTATTATATATATTATAAAATATAAACATCATGAACTTTTAACGATTCTTGTCTCAACATTTTGAAAAACAGAGAAATATATGTACTTTAATTTAATTTATCTACACGTATCAATCAGTTTTTAAAGGATTTTTTTGTTTTCCAACGTTGTGGAACTAAAAGTTTTATAACATCCGTTATAGCCCTGGCGGAAGGTTCGGATTGAAATTCATTCCGAACCAAACCGAAAGTTTCCGAATTATTCCGGAATTTGTATCCGAACCAAACAGTTTCATTCCGATCTAATCCAATGGAATTTTTCAATCCGAATTAATCCGAAGCCCATTCAAAATTTATCCGAACATTTTTTCCGACTGAATCCGAACGAATCCGGACTTTCAATCCGAATGAATCAGATTTAATCCGGTCTATCCGAACCAATCCGAATGAATCCGAATCTTAATTAATTTTTTGGATTCATACGGATTGGTTCGGATAGACCGGATTAAATCGGATTCGTTCGGATTGACCGGATTCATTCGGATTCAGTCGGATTAAATGTTCGGATAGATTTTGAATGGGCTTTGGATTAACTCGGATTGAAATCTTCCATCGGATTAGATTGGAATGAAACTGTTTGGTTCGGATACAAATTCCGGAATGAATCGGATTGATTCGGAATGAATTTCTATCCGAAGCTTTCGCTAGGGAGCTTAATATGCTTCGTATATAGGTTTAGAAAATTGCCTGAAAAAACAGGGGAAAAAGGGGAATTTCTCTCAAAAAGGGGAAGACTGTGCACCCTGATTTGATGAAAACTGATGTTTTCAACGTTTAATTCAATGTATTAGGTAGTAATTTATAATATTTGTATACCAAAACTACGGTAAAATTTACAAGTAAAATTCTTTTCCTATTTCAAGTACGGAAAGCTACAATTAATGTATGAATACATTTTTTTGCAATATTTGTACAATGAATATCGATTTCTCTTCATCCTGAAAAAAAAAACAATTTTATGGTTTCTACATCACTATATTATGCGCAATTTAACATCAAAAATCCATTACCATACATATATACATTACTAATGACTTTATTTCATTTTTCAATTTACAAAGTGTACCCTACATCAAACCATCTAGCAAATATGAAATCAGTCCAGAAAAAGAATTACCACGAAGTGGAAGTGTTTTATCAGCCAGCAGACTCAAATTGTAAAACAATATACTTTAATTGGATATTAATCCAAACTTCCAAAATTAATTGCTAGTTCTTTTTTTAATAAAAAAAAGTGTGAAGAAAAAGAATAAAAAAAACTAATATATAGTATGTTTTGATGAGGAAATTAAAAATGTTGTTCAAATTAGAATTCGTAATCCATTTGTTACTTTCGATTTTCATAGACAATTCCTATGGTGTCGTCTTTAATAGAACAAAATTCTTCGATCGCATCATTAGCCAAGTTCAAAAAGAATCTTCAACCTACTATCATGTACTCTTAATCACCGATAATTCTGTCAACTATAGTGCATCAGCTGAAGAAATCCTACTTAAAGTTCAACTGAAGATTCCAAGCAACGTCATCAACATAGAGAATGAAAAATCAGCAAAAGAAATTTGGTCAAAATGGCCAACCTTCTCAAATCTTGAACCAACAACTTTCTTCATCACAATTCAGTCTGGAAAAGATAACTTGCACACTTCCTCTTTAAAGAAATTCTTCCTCAAAGTATTATCAAAAGTAGCTCGTCCAAAGTGTTTAATGATTGTCGTAGTTGAAGAAGGTAGATTTCGGTACGAAAAATTGCTTCAGAAAATGTGGTCCAAACAAATCTTGGACTTGACGATTCTTGAGATCAGAGAAACATGCGACAGATCCAATCAGTTCTGGAATCATTGTCGAATGATTGCGAGAGTGCATCACTTCAATCCATTTTCAAACATCTACGTCCAAAGGAAGTTCTCCAAGAAGCGACTCCTTTTTCCTGACAAGGTGCAGAATCTGCACGGAATCGAGATGAAAGTGGGTTCATTCCATCAACCACCTGTCGTTTACTTAACACGCAATACTTCTAAACATCCTGTCGATGTTTATGGATCAGATGCTTCGATCGTGAAAGTTTTTTCAAAAAAGTTGAACTTCAAGATATCAGAGGTTCCTTCTGAGACAGAATGGTTGGGATTTCTAGACTGTCATGAAATTAACTCAACTGGCCTTATGAAACAGATTCAGCAGCATCAAATTACATTAATTACGAACACTTTAATTATGATCTCTAACTGCAGAGTTGACTTCGCTAGAGTTATAACAGCAGCACGATTCAATGCATTAATCCCTATTTTATCAACAAAAACTCAATCGATTCCCTTCACAACCAAATGTTTATACTTATTCTTGACCGTGTTCATACTTTCGTTTCTGATACACATCTTGAAATTTGAGGAGGACGTTTGGCCTAGGGAGAGTGTACTGCAAGTGATGCTGGGATTTACGGTGAATCGAGTACCTCATAGAAATTCTGAAAGGATATTATTTGTCTTTCTCCTCATTGGATTCTGGACATATTCTTCCGACATTTTTGGCATCTTAACAGATATCAGGTTGATCACGGACAAAAAAATGAAAATCGATACTCTGGAAGAATTAAGTACATCTCAATTCACACTTGTAAGTGTGCCGGGTTTAGCACGAGTATTTCATGATAAAAGCAGACCAATTATGAAAACTTTGTTAAAAGAAGTGAAAACCGTTTCTAGTTATGATGAATGTGTAGAATTGCTGATGATGTACAAAAATGTCTCTTGCTTGACTAGTTCCCGAATCGCGGAAAATGCAATCCGGAAATACAGAAATTCAGAGGGTAATCCTGTGTTGACGATTGTGAAGGAGTCGTTTGGGACGTTTCCTACATCTATGTTTTTTGAAACAAAATCCCTATATCTTCCAGCTGCTGACAAGATCTTGTTAAGAATATTAGAGGCCGGATTATACGATGAATGGACAAGGAATTACACATCGACAAATGTGGATTTTGAAAAAAGTGATCCGAAAGAAGAGTTTCATTCAAAGCAACTTGTTATGGAGCTTACATTTTTTTTGGGTATTGGATATCTAACTTCGGTTCTCGTCTTCATCGGAGAAATACTAATTCAGTATTTTAAAAGTTATATTTATGGATGTGTTAATTTCTTTAATCGGGGAAGTATATTTTAAGTACGCAAAGCTACAATTAGTGTATGATTACATTTTTTTGCAATATTTGTACAATGAATATCGATTTCTCTTCAACCTGAAAAAATAACAATTTTATGGTTCCTACATCACTATATTATGCGCAAGTTAATATCAAAAATCCATTATCATACATATATACATTACTAATGACTTTATTTCATTTTTCAATTTATAAAGTGTACTCTACATCAAACCATCTAGCAAATATGAAATCATTCCAGAAAAAGAATTACCACGAAGTGGAAGTGTTCTAGTTAGCATCACCCAGCAGTCGAGAGAAAAAACTGGCACAATGTGGAAGTGTTCTAGTTCTCATCATCCGGTTTGCTTTATTATTAAAAATTTCCTGTAATTGGATATTAATCACGATTTACACAGCGAGTGATAGTTGTTTTTAGAAAATAATAAAGCGTTCAAAACCTTATTGTAAATAATAGATAATGCATTATCAAGTTAATAATAGAAATATAAATACAATTATATTGTACAAACAATAAAGTTGTATTTTATAATACAATTCATTCGGTGTTGTTCTAATTTCGACTAGGAAAGTCAATAATTCGGTTTCGACAATCAAATTCAAAATGTTGTTCAGATTAAAATTAGTAATCCATTTGTTTATTGCGATTTTCATAGACAATTCCTATGGTGTCTTTAATAGAACAAATTTCTTCGACCGCATCGTTAGCCAAGTTCAAAAAGAATCTTCAACCTACTATAATGTATTCTTAATCATCAACAACAATCCTGGCAACCACAGTTCATCAGCTGAAGAAATCCTACGAAAAGTTCAACTGAAGATTCCAAGCAAGGTCATCAACATAGAGAATAAAACATCAGCAGATCGAATTTGGTCAAAATGGCCAAATAACTACTCAAATCTTGAACCCATCACTCTGTTCATCACAATTCAGTCTGCAAAAGATAACTTGCACATTTCCTCTTTAAAGGTATTCTTCCTCAAAGTATCATCAAAAGTAACTCGTCCAAAGTGCTTAATGATTGTCGTAGTTGAAGAAGGTAGATTCCGGTACGAAAAATTTCTTCGGAAAATGTGGTCCAAACAAATCTTGGACTTGACGATTCTTGAGATCAGAGAAACATGCAACAGATCCAATCAGTACTGGAATCATTGTCGGATGATTGCCAGAGTGCATTACTTTAATCCATTCACAAACATCTACGTCCAAAGAAAGTTCTCCAAGAAGCGACTCCTTTTTCCTGACAAGGTCCAGAATCTCCATGGATTGGAGATGAAAGTGGGTTCTTTCAATTTCCCACCTTACCTTTACGTAAAACGCAATGCTTCTAAATATCCTGTCGACGTTTATGGACCAGATGCTTCGATCGTGGAAATTTTGTCGAAAAAGTTGAACTTTAGGATATCGGAAGTTCCTTCTGAGAAGGAGTCGTGGGGAGCTGTGGACTGTAAAGCAATTAACTCGACTGGTTTATGTAAACAGATTCAGCATCATGAGATTACATTGATTACGAACGAACGAATAATGATCTCTAACTGCAAATTTGAATTCACTAGACCTATACGGACATCAAACTTCCATGCAATGATACCTATTTTATCAACGGAAACTGTATCGATTTCCTTCACAGCCAATTGTTTATACATAATCTTGGTTCTGTTCGTAATTTCGGTGTTGATACACATCTTGAAATTTGAGGAAGACGTTTGGCCTTGGGAGAGTATACTGCAAATGATGCTGGGATTGACAGTGAATCGAGAACCTAGTAGAAATTCTGAAAGGATAGCATTTGTATTCCTTTTCCTTGGATTCTGGATATATTCTTCCGACATTTATGGCATCTTATCAAACGTCGAGTTTATCACAGGTAATGAATTGAAAATCGATACTCTGGAAGAATTAAGTAAAACTCATCTCACACTTGCTTGTACGCCGAATTCAGGAAGAGTATTTAAGAATGGAAGCAACCCAATTATTGAAACTTTGTTTAAAAACTTGAAACCAGTTTCTTCTCATGATGAATGTGTAGAATTGTTGATGAAGTACAAAAATGTCTCTTGCTTGACGAATGACCGACTCGCGAAAAATGAGATGTGGAAATATAAAAATTCAGCGGGTGATCCTCTGATGAAGATTGTGAAGGAATCACTAGGAGCGTTTCCTGTAGCTTTTGCCTTTGAAACCAAATCCCCGTACATTCCAGCTGCTGACAAGATCTTATTAAGAATATTAGAGGCTGGATTATATGATCAATGGTTTATGAATTACTCTTCGAATATTGTAGATTTGGGAAAAAGTGATCCGAAAGAAGAGTTTCAATCAAAGCAACTAGGTATACAGCTTGCCTTTGTTTTGGGAATTGGATATCTAACTTCGGTTCTCGTCTTCATCGGAGAAGTACTAATTCATTATTTCGGAAATTATATTTATCGATGTGTATATTTTTTCATTCGAGGGAGTTTATTTTAAGGCAGCTTTATGTGTTGAGACCAGTGGCTGATCAAATTAGGAATTTCCTCCTTGGATTGAGACTGGATTTGAAGTTACTTTCTATAGAACGGAAAATAAAGTAAACTCTTCTCAATAATAATTATATAAACAAAAAATACAACAATTTTCCTAATTCCTATACATTAATCAATTCAATATTAATCAATACCGTTTGAAATTTAGCAATTATTCAATTATTATCTGAAATTCAATAATGAAAGTGTGTATATTGTATATAGCTTTAAGTATTAAGAATTTAAAGTGGCTTTAAAACTGTATTGTTTACAATTTTCGTCTTTATAAATATACTCTGTTTTTCTCTGTTATAAGCTTACTTACTCAGATAATACAATTATCTTTGCTTAGAGGATGAAAACATACTAGGCTTATAACTGAATTTAGTTTTTTGTTACCTTGAACTTTCAATGAAGAAAAATACGAATGTGTATTTGCATATACTATACATATGTTTGGAAAAAGGAGTATTATTTATTATTGATTATTATTATTATATTATTTTATTAGATATCGAGGTTTCTTTATTTTAAATGATATCAAAGAATCTAACATTAGAAACTCTTGTTAAGTAAAAAATTAAGCAAATATGAAAGTAACAGTCCAAATCGCGATTGCAGTCGAAATTAACGATTTTTATTTAGGTGAATACAACATATATATATTTATTGATTATTTTTACTGAAAAATGATGTAATCTGCTTCGTCCTTTTGAATTTACGATTTTTTAAATACTAACAACGCCTATGAACTTTTTGAAGTATGAAGAGCCTATGCAGTTTCATTTTGAAAAGATGGAAGTACTGATATCCTTTTTTCCAATTATATCAATATCTTTACAAATATTGATTTCTGCACCTCCTGGAAAAAGAGTTTTATGTGTTTTTAAATGTATACTTAGGTAGAAATAGACAGACCTTTGACAACTCTTCAGTAAATACAAAAGTCAGTCTCGAGATAAAACTGTCACAACGTGGAAGTGTCTAGTTTTCATCAACTGTCATGTTCAAATAGTAAAAAATTGACTGGAATTAGACATTAATCACGACCTACAAAGCCAAGATTTGTTCTTTTTTAAATAAATGTTCTTTTTAAAGTAAATAATAAAGTACTCAACATGTTGTTCAAATTAAAATTAGTAATCCATTTGTTTATTTCGATTTTTGTAGACCTAGGTTTCTTTCTAGATTTAGGTGTCGTTAATAGAACGAATTTCTTCGATCGCATCGTTAGCCAAGTTCAAAAAGAATCTTCAACCTACTATAATGTATTCTTAATCATCAACAACAATCCTGGCAACCACAGTTCATCAGCTGAAGAAATCCTACGAAAAGTTCAACTGAAGATTCCAAGCAACGTCATCAACATAGGGAATGAAACATCAGCAGATCGAATCTGGTCAACAAGACCAACCTACTCCAACCTTGAACCAACAACTCTGTTCATCACAATTCAATCTGGAAAAGCTAACTTGCACACTTTGCAATCTTTAAAGGAATTCCTCATCAAGGTATCATCAACAGTAGCTCGTCCAAAGTGCTTAATGATTGTCTCACTCCAGGAAGGTAGATTTCGTTATGAAAAATTGCTTCGGAAACTGTGGTCTGATCAAATCTTGGACTTTACGATTCTTGAGATCAGAGAAACCTGCAACAGATCCAACCAGTACTGGAATCATTGTCGAGTGATTGCTAGAGTTCATTACTTCAATCCTTTCTCCAACATCTACGTCCAAAGAAAGTTCTCCAAGAAGCAACTCCTTTTTCCTGACAAGGTCCAGAATCTCCATGGATTCGAGATGAAAGTAGGTTCATTCAATCACCCTTCTTTCGTCATCGTAAAACGCAATGCTTCTAAATATCCTGTCGAAGTTTCTGGACCAGATGCTTCGATCGTGAAAGTCTTTTCCAAAAAGTTGAACTTTAGGATATCTGAGGTTCCTTCTGAGGAAGAGTGGTGGGGAGTTGTGGACTGTAAGGCAATTAACTCAACAGGTTTGTCTAAACAGATTCAGCAGCATGAAATTAATTTGATGACGAAAACTGGAATCATGATCGCTAACTGTAATGTTGAATACAGTAGAGCTGTAAGGACATCACGATTCTATGCCTTGATACCTATTTTATCAACAAAAACTGTATCGATCTCCTTCACAGCCAATTGTTTATACATAATCTTGGCTGTTTTCGCAATTTCGATGTTGATACACATCTTGAAATTTGAGGAAGACGTCTGGCCTTGGCAGAGTTTACTGCAGATGATGCTGGGATTGACTTTGCCTCGAGAACCTCGAAGGAATTCTGAAAGAATAGCATTTGTATTCCTTTTCATTGGATTCTGGTTATATTCTTCTGACATTTATGGCATTTTAACAAACGTCGAGTTTATCACAGACACAGAAATGAAAATCGATACTCTGGAAGAATTAAGTACATCTCAACTCACACCTGCAAGTCTGCCAGGTTTTGTAAAATTATTGAAAGACGAAAGTAATCCAGTTATTGGAACGTTGGTAAACAAATCGAAAACAGTTTCTTCTTATAATGAATGTATAGAATTGATGATGAAGTACAAAAATGTCTCTTGCCTCTTTGCTGAAGATTTCGCAAAAATTGCTATACAGAAATACAAAAATTCACAGGGTGATCCTGTGTTGATGATTGTGAAGGAATCAATAGCAACGTTTCCTGTAGCTTTAGCCTTTGAAATCAAATCCCCGTACCTTCCAGCTGTTGATAAGATCTTATCAAGAATATTAGAGGCTGGCTTATACGATCAATGGTTAACGAATTACACATTTGAAAAGGTAGAATTTGAGAAAAGTCATTCGAAAAAAGAGTTTCAATCATCGAAGCAATTAGGTATACAGCTTGCCTTTGTTTTGGGAATTGGATATCTAACTTCGGTTCTCGTCTTCATCGCAGAACTACTAATTCGTTATCTTGACAATTATATTTATCGATCTGTAAATTTCGTCATTCGAGGGAGTGTATTTTAAAATTAAGGCAGCTTTATATGTTGAGACTTGATTTGAAGATATTTTCTATAGATAGTAAATAAACACAAAATGAACAAAAAAAATCCTTCAAATGTTTGTACTTATTTTTGACCGTGTTCATACTTTCGATTCTGATACACATCTTGAAATTATTTGTCTTTCTCCTCATTGGATTCTGGACATATTCTTCCGACATTTTTGGCATCTTAACAAATATCAGGTTGATGACGGCTTGCATTTGTTTTGGGAATTGGATATCTAACTTCGGTTCTTGTTTTCATCGCAGAAGTACTAATTCAGTATTTTACAAGGTATATTTATCGATGTGTTAATTTCTTCATTCAAGGAAGTATTTTTTAAGGGGGTATTCTAGTCTAGAGGTACAAATATTCTATGTTTTTTGAAATTGGATAAAAAAAAACTAAAAATATTTTTACCATTCACTTTTTTACTGGACATTTATTAATATTCCAGTAATACGGAAAAAAAATTTAGAAAAAAAAATTCGAAAATTGAACAAGTTACAGGCTGATGGAATGGCGGGGGTTAATTAATTTATTAATTTATTTATAATATCTGTATGTCAAAAACTACGGCAAAATTTAAAAATAAATTTCTTTTTCTATTTTAAGTACGGAAAGCTGTATGATTAAATTTTTTTGCAATATTTGTACAATGATTATCGATTTCTCTTCATCCACAAAAAAAAGTTTTATGGTTTCTACATCACTATATTATGCGCAAGTTAATATCAAAAATCCATTATGATACATATATACATTACTAATGACTTTATTTCATTTTTCAATTTACAAAGTGTATCCTACTTCAAACTGTCTAGCAAATATGAAATCAGTCTAGAAAAAGAATTACCACGTAGTGGAAGTGTTCTAGTTAGCATCACCCAGCAGGCTCAAATTCTAAAACAATATATTTTAATCAAAAATGATATATAGTATGTTTTGGTAAGGAATTTAAAAATGTTGTTCAGATTAAAATTCGTAATCCATTTGTTAATTTCGATTTTCATAGACAATTCCTATGGTGTCTTTAATAGAACAAATTTCTTCGATCGCATTATTAGCCAAGTTCAAAAAGAATCTTCAACCTACTATCATGTACTCTTAATCATCGACAACAATTCTGCCAACTATAGTGCATCAGCTGAAGAAATCCTACGTAAAGTTCAACTGAAGATTCCAAGCAACATCATCAACATGCAGAATGAAACATCAGCAGAACGAATTTGGTCAAAATGGCCAATTTTATCAAATCGTGAACCAACAACTTTCTTCATCACAATTCAGTCTGGAAAAGATAACTTCCACACTTTTCATCTATCATTGAAGAAATTCTTCCTCAAAGTATCATCAAAAGTAACTCGTCCAAAGTGCTTAATGATTGTCATAGTCGAAGAAGGTAAATTCCGGTACGAAAAATTTCTTCGGAAAATGTGGTCCAAACAATTCTTGGACTTTACGATTCTTGAGATCAAAGAAACATGCGACAGATCCAACCAGTTCTGGAATCATTGTCGAATGTTTGCCAGAGTACATCACTTCAATCCATTTTCCAACATCTACGTCCAAAAGAAGTTCTCCACGAAGCGACTCCTTTTTCCTGACAAGGTGCAGAATCTCCACGGATTCGAGATAAAAGTGGGTTCATTCATTGATCCTCGTTCCGTTATCGTAGAACACAATACTTCTAAACATCCTGTTGATGTTTATGGACTATATCCTTTGATCGTGAGAGCTTTTTCAAAAAAGTTGAACTTCAAAATATCACTGGTTACTTCTGCACAACCGGGAGCTATGGACTGTAAGACAATTAACTCAGCCGATTTAGTTAAAAAGCTTCAGCAGAATGAAATTACACTGATTACAAACGCTGGAATAATGGCTCCTGAATACTGCAATGTTGAATTCACTAGACCTGTAGGGACTCTACGATTCTCTGCATTGATACCTATTTTATCAACAAAAACTGAATCAATTCCCTTCAAAGCCAATTGTTTATACATAATCCTGACGGTGTTCGTAATTTCGATTTTGATACAGACCTTGAAATTTGAGGAAGACGTTTGGCCTTGGGAGAGTTTACTGCAAATGATGCTGGGATTGACAGTGAATCGAGAACCTCGAAGGAATTCTGAAAAGATAGTATTTGTATCATTTTTTATTGGATTCTGGATATATTCTTCCGACATTCATGGGATCTTAACAAACGTCGAGATTATTACGGATTCAGGAATGAAAATCGATACTCTGGAAGAATTAAGTACATCTGATCTGATACCTGTTAGTCTGCCGCGTATTGAAAAATTATTTAAAGGTGAAAGCAGTCCAATAATGGGAACTTTGTTAAAAAACTTGAAAACGGTTTCTTCTTTTGATGAATGTATAGAATTGATGATGAAGTACAAAAATGTCTCGTGTTTGATGAATGACCAAATCGCGGAAAATGCAATATGGAAGTACAAAAATTCAGAGGGTGATCCTGTGTTGAAGATTGTGAAGGAATCATTAGGAGCGTTTCCTGTAGCTTTGTATTTTGAACCAAAATCTCGGTATCTTCCAGCTGCTGACAAGATCTTATCAAGAATATCAGAGGCTGGAATATTCAATAAATGGAAAAGGCGTTTCATACCGATAATTGTAGATGTGGAAAAAAGTGATCCGAAAGAAGAGTTTCAATCAAATAAGAAACTTGTTATAGAGCTTGCATTTGTTTTGGGAATTGGATATCTAACTTCGATTTTCGTCTTCATTGGAGAAGTACTAATTCAGTATTTTAAAAGTTATATTTATCGATGTGTCAATTTCTTCATTCGAGGAAGTATATTTTAAGGCAACTTTATGTATTTGATGAAACTGAAGTTTTTAATGTTTAGGTCAATGAACAATTTTTCTATTTTTTTGTAAAAACCCTGCTGAAAAAAAGTATAGAAAATGTATAAAATTTGATAGACTTTCTATTGTGGAAAATATGAAATTAAATCAATTTTTATCCATTTAGGAAAAATTCAATAAAAATCTATCGTAAATTTGATTTTCAATAAAATTTTATCAGCATAATTGATAGAAATCCTATCCAATCCAATCAAAAATATTTCACGAATCAAATTCAATAAGCAGAACATATAGAAATCCTATCCAATTTTTGGACAGAAAACGGATTTAAATTTATTGAAATTTTTTTTATCAAATCCTATACAACTTTTCCAGCAGGGAAGGACAAGGTCTAAAATCTGATTTTGCTAAACGGTTTCACTCGATGTCAAAAGAAACAAACCAGTTTCAACCCCCTACCGCACAAAATTAAGGGCGATGGAATCTGAAAGTAAAAACTGTCAAAAAACTGTCAAAAACTGTCAAAATCTGTGGAAAGAAATAAAGCTATCACGTGGACTTGAATTTTTCCAGCCAAAGGCAAAAGAGAAAATTTATAGGTTTTAGATAGAAAAAAATAGAGAGAAGAAATTAATAAGGTGCGCTTGATGATCAGTTATTCGAAAACTCACTTTTATAGTCCCAAAATAGCGTGTAATTATTTCTTGTCAGAAATGTCGGACATTTTGACTTTCATGATGGAAGAAACTAAATAATGATTCCTGCTAGAGATATTTTGCAATTGACTGTAATATGGCGCGCGATTCAAAATCGAATTAAATTGACCAATGGGAGAATTTCTCTAGCAGGAAGTCAACGCGTGCTGCGCGCGCAGGGTGCCAGTGTCGCAGCTGTCAATATTTAGTTTCTTCCATCACGGAAGTCAAAATGTCCGACGTTTCTGATAGGAAATAATTAAACGCTATTTTGGGACTATAAAAGTGAGTATTCGACAAACTTATCATCAAGCACCCATTATTCATTTCTTCTCTCTATTTTTTTTCTATCTAAAACCTATAAATTTTCCCTCTTTTGCCTTTGGCTTTGTTCTTTACTTAATAAAAATATATTACCAAGCAGTAGTTTTTTTTCTTCTTTATGTAAGTAAAATTCTTTTTCTATTTTAAGCACGGAAATCTAGAAGTAATGATTAAACTTTTTGCAATATTTGTACGATGAATATCGACTTCTCTTCGTCTTGGAAAAAGAAAAGTTTTAAGGTTTCTACATCACTATATTATGCGCAAACTAATATAAAATAGCCATTACCATATATATACACTACTAATGGTTTTACTTATTTCATTTTTCAATTTGCAAAATATACCCTACTTCGAACCATCTAGGAAATATGAAATCAGTCCAGGAAAAGAATGACCACGAAGAGGAAGTGTTCTAGTTATCATCACCCAGCAGACTGAAATTCTAAGACAATATACTTTAATTGGATACTACCAATTGACAATTCTTTTTTAATAACAAAAGTGTGAAAAATGATATTCTATATTAATCAGGTGGACACTGAAACCTACCTCTACCAAAAACGAGATAGTTTATGTTCGAAGTAATTTAGTTTAGCATGTTTCGATAAGGAAATTCAAAATGTTCGGATTAAAATTAGTAATCCATGTGTTAATTTCGATTTTCATAGACAATTCCTATGGTGACGTCTTTAATAGAACAAATTTCTTCGATCGCATCATTAGCCAAGTTCAAAAAGAATCTTCAACCTACTATCATGTATTCTTAATCACCGATAATTCTGCCAACCTTAGTGCATCAGCTGAAGAAATCCTACGTAAAGTTCAACTGAAGATTCCAAGCAACGTCATCAACATAGAGAATGAAACATTATCAGAACGAATTTGGTCAACATGGACATCCTACTTAAATCTTGTACCAACAACTTTCTACATCACAATTCAGTCTGGCAAAGATAACTTGCACACTTCATCTTTAAAGAAATTCTTCCTCGAAGTATCATCAAAAGTAGCTCGTCCAAAGTACTTAATGATTGTCGTAGTTGAAGAAGATGATAGATTTCGGTACGAAAAATTTCTTCGGGACATGTGGTCCAAACAATTCTTGGACTTGACGATTCTTGAGATCAGAGAAATATGCAACAGATCCAATCAGTACTGGAATAATTGTCAAATAATTGCCAGAGTGCATCTCTTCAATCCATTTTCCAACATCTACGTCCAAAGGAAGTTCTCCACGAAGCAACTCCTTTTTCCTGACAAGGTGCAGAATCTCCACGGGTTCGAGATAAAAGTGGGTTCATTCGATATTCCTCCTTTCGTTTACGTAAAACGCAATGCTTCTAAATATCCTGTCGACGTTTATGGACCAGATGCTTCGATCGTGAAAGTTTTTTCAGAAAAGTTGAACTTTAGGATATCGGAGGTTCCTACTGAGGAAACGCAGTGGGATCTAGACTGTAGGGCACTTAAATCAACCGGTATATCTAAACAGATTCAGCAGCATGAAATTACATTGATTACGAACACTTCACCTATGCACAATAACTGCAGTACTGACTACACTAGAGTTATTGTAACACTACCAACATACAATGCATTGATACCTATTTTATCAACAAAAACTCAATCGATTCCCATCATAGCCAAATTTTTATACTTATTATTGACCGTGTTCATAATTTCGATTCTGATACACATCTTGAAATTTGAGGAAGACGTTTGGCCATCGGAGAGTTTACTGCAAGTGATTCTGGGATTGACGGTGAATCGAGTACCTAATAGAAATGCTGAAAGGATATTATTTGTCTTTCTCCTCATTGGATTCTGGATATATTCTTCCGACATTTTTGGCATCTTAACAAACGTCAGGTTGATTACGGACAAAAATATGAAAATCGATACTATGGAAGAATTAAGTACATCTCCACTCACACTTGTAGGTAGTCCAGATTTAGCATACGATTTTAGATATGAAAGCGCTTCAATTGTAAAAACTTTGATAACAAACATGAAACCAGTTTCTTCTCCTCCTGAATGTATAGAATTGCTGATGAAATACAAAAATATCTCTTGCTTGACTTACTCCCTATTCGCGAAAAATGCAATCCGGAAATACAGAAATTCAGAGGATAATCCTCTGTTGGCGATTGTGAAGGAGTCAATTGGGACAAGACCTCTAGCTATGTATTTTGATACAAAATCTCCGTATCTTCCAGCTGCTGACAAGATCTTATTAAGAATATTAGAGGCTGGATTATACGAACAATGGATAAGGAATGACACATCGACACTTGTAGATATCGATAAAAATGATCAGAAAGTAGAGTTTCGATCAAAGCTAATTCTTATAGAGCTTGCATTTGTTTTGGGAATTGGATATCTAACTTCGGTTCTTGTCTTCATCGCAGAATTACTAATTCAGTATTTTGAAAATTATATTCATCGATGTGTAAATTTCTTTATTCGAGGAAGTATATTTTAAGGCAATTTTATGTATTTGACAGGGTGCACAGCGTAAGATGAGTTGAAAAGGGTGACTTTTTCTACAAAAAAGGGGAAAGATTAAACAATAATTTTTACATACCGAAAAGAAGAAAAAAAAGTATTTTAAGGAAATGTTATATTATTATTCATCTTTATATAATTATAATGTCCACTTTGAGTAACTTCTCTTTCCGTATCACTTCAGCCCCTGCTACTAAATTCATGAAGGAAAATAAATAATTATTATATCAATGAATTTTTATCACTTTAGGTATTTTTTTTAGCAAAAAATGCTTAAGATGCCAATTTTAATTTTTTTTTAACATTTAAAGTAGTTGATTGATAAAATTGTTAAAATTGTTGCTCCCTAGAGGTCAGAAAATTAGTCATTTACACTTCATTACGTTGCAAAAACCAAATTTCTACCTCTGAAAATAGCCAAACAATGCATTTGTTATTTAATTATGTTTAAACAATTATCAATTGTTATTGATAAATAGCAAACAGTGATTGGTGAATAAAAAGCTGCTAATAAAGTCATAGAAATGTAATTTTACCTCCAAAATTGCCTAAGACGAGAAAAATTTGTTTGTATAATTGTTGTTAACAATTGAAAATGTTTATTGCTATTTAAACTCCCTAAGGGTTTAAAAATGAGTCATTTACACTTGATTACGTTGAAAGAATCAAGTTTCTGCCTCTGAAAAAAGCCAAACAGTGCATTTGTTAATTAAATTTGTTTAAAAAAGCATCAATTGCTATTGAATGAATAAATCTGATAAGTGAGTGACATTTATCTATAATATTTGTCGGATTCAGTAGAAAAAACTTTATTTATTTCATCATAAATACCTGATATGGTCAATTGTTTATAAAATTTGTTTATAAAATAACAAATTATTTATTGTCTTTCATGGATTTAATTAAAAAACGATTTCTGACTCTAAATGATTTATATTTAGTACAAATCAATTGACGAATCACTGTCAATCCCCATGAATCCATTTCCACTCACTTATTTGTTTATAACATATTCAATACATTTTTAAACAATTGCTAAACTATTGGTTTGGGATTGAATCCAAGTATTTCTCGAAAGCCGGTATAGGTTTAGAAAATTAACTGAAAAAACTCATTTAATTTAACTGTGCACCCTGAAAAACTGAAATTTTCAACGTTTACTTCAATGGATTAGGTACTAATTTATAATATCTGTATATCAAAACTATGGAAAATTTTCAAGTAAAATTCTGTTTCTATTTTAAGTACGGAAATCTAGAAGTAATGATTAAACTTTTTGCAATATTTGTACGATGAATATCGATTTCTCTTCGTCTTGGAAAAAGAAAAGTTTTAAGGTTTCTACATCACTATATTATGCGCAAACTAATATAAAATAGACATTACCATATATATAACTAACTAATGGTTTTACATATTTCATTTTTCAATTTGCAAAATATACCCTACTTCGAATCATCTAGGAAATATAAAATCAGTCCAGGAAAAGAATGACCACGAAGAGGAAGTGTTCTAGTTATCATCACCCAGCAGACTGAAATTCTAAGACAATATACTTTAATTGGATATTAATCTTTTTTTAATAAAAAAAAAAGTGTAAAGTTTGTGAAGTGTGAAGAAAAAGATTAATAAAAAAATATATATATATAGTATGTTTTGGTGAGGAAATTAAAAATGTTCAGATTAGAATTCGTAATCCATTTGTTAATTTCGATTTTCATAGACAATTCCTGTGGTGTCGTCTTTAATAGAACAAAATTCTTCGATCGCATCATTAGCCAAGTTCAAAAAGAATCTTCAACCTACTATCATGTATTCTTAATCATCGACAACAATTCTGCCAACTATAGTGCATCAGCTGAAGAAATCCTACGTAAAGTTCAACTGAAGATTCCAAGCAACGTCATCAACATAGAGAATGAAACATCAGCAGCTTCAATTTGGTCAAAATGGCCAAATAACTACTCAGATCTTGAACCAACAACTTTCTTCATCACAATTCAGTCTGGAAAAAATAACTTGCACAGTTCCTCTTTAAAGCAATTCTTCCTTAAAGTATCATCAAAAGTAGTTCGACCAAAGTGGTTAATGATTGTCGTAGTTGAAGAAGGTAGATTCCGGTACGAAAAATTGCTTCGGAAAATGTGGTCTGATCAAATCTTGGACATGACGATTCTTGAGATCAGAGAAATATGCAACAGATCCAATCAGTACTGGAATAATTGTCAAATAATTGCCAGAGTGCATCTCTTCAATCCATTTTCCAACATCTACGTCCAAAGGAAGTTCTCCACGAAGCGACTCCTTTTTCCTGACAAGGTGCAGAATCTCCACGGATTCGAGATGAATGTGGGTGCAATCAATGATCCTCCTTTCCTTTACGTAAAACGCAATACTTCTAAACAACCTGTCGATTTTTATGGACCAGATGCTTCGATCGTGAAAGTTTTTGCAGAAAAGTTGAACTTCAAGATGTCAGTGTTTTATTCTGAATGGAAGGGATATTTGGACTGTGAGGCAATTGACTCAACCGGTTTATTTAAACAGGTTCAGCAGCATGAAATTACATTTGTTACAAACGTTGAATTAATGGGCACTGAATACTGCAATGTTGAATTCACTAGACCTGTAGGGATACTACGATTGTATGCCTTGATACCTATTTTATCAACAAAAAATGAATCAATTCCCTTCGCAACCAATTGTTTATACATAATCTTGACGGTGTTCGTAATTTCGATGTTGATACTCATCTTGAAATTTGAGGAAGGTGTTTGGCCTTGGGAGAGTTTATTGCAAATGATGCTGGGATTGACAGTGAATCGAGAACCTAATAGAAATCCTGAAAGGATAGTATTTGTGTCCCTTTTTATTGGATTCTGGATATATTCTTCCGACATTCATGGGATTTTAACAAACGTCGAGATTATCACGGATGCAGGAATGAAAATCGATACTGTGGAAGAATTATTTCAATCTTCTCTCATACCTCTTGGTCTGGTGGATTTTGATGAATTTATGAAAGACAAAAACAACCCATATATTAAAGCTTTGATATACAACAAATCAAAAGAAATTTATAATGAGCATGACTGTATAGAACGGATAGTGAAGGACAAAAATGTCACCTGCGGTTCAACTGAAAACTATGCGAAAAATGTAGTAAGGAAATTCAAAAATTCAGAGGGTGATCCTGCGTTGACGTTTGTGAAAGAACCATTAATGACTTTTTATTTAGCTTTGTATTTTAAAACAAAATCTCTGTATCTTCCAGCTGCTGACAAGATCTTATTAAGAATATTAGAGGCTGGATTATACGATCAATGGACGAGGAATTACACATCGACAATTGTAGACTTGGAAAAAAGTGATCCGAAAGAAAAGTTTCAATCAAATAAGCAACTTCTGAAAGAGCTTGCATTTGTTTTGGGAATTGGATATCTAACTTCGGTTCTCGTCTTCATCGGAGAAATACTAATTCAGTATTTTAAAAGTTATATTTATCGATGTGTAGATTTCTTCATTCAAGGAAGTATATTTTAAGGCAATTTTATGCAATATAAACATCTTGACCTTTTAATGAAGGGGAATTTCTCAAAATAAAGGAAATTCCTCTAAAAAAGGGGAAAACTGTGCACCCTGATTTGATAAAAACTGAAATTTTCAACGTTTACTTCAATGGATTAAGTACTAATTTATAATATCTGTATATCAAAACTATGGAAAATTTTCAAGTAAAATTCTGTTTCTATTTGAAGTACGGAAATATAGAAGTAATGATTAAACTTTTTGCAATATTTGTACGATGAATATCGATTTCTCTTCGTCCATGAAAAAAAAGTTATATATTTTCTACATCACTATATTATGCGCAAATTAATATAAAAAAAATCCATTACCATATATATATATAAACTACTAATGACTTTATTTCATTTTTCAATTTACAAAATGTACCCTACTTCGAACAATCTACGAAACGTTAAGTCAGTCCAGTAATAAAATTACCCTGAAGTGGAAGTGTTCTAGTTAGTATCACCCGGCAGACTCAAATTCTAAAACAATATACTTTAATTGGATACTAATCCAAACTTCCAAAACCAATTGACAATTCTTTTTTAATAACAAAAGTGTGAAAAATTATATTCTAAATTAATCAGGTGGATAGTTTGTCTTCAAACAGAAAAGTAATTTAGTTTAGCAAGTGTCGATAAGGAAATTCAAAATGTTCGGATTAAAATTAGTAATCCATTTGTTAATTTCGATTTTCATAGACAATTCCTATGGTGTCGTCTTTAATAGAACAAATTTCTTCGATCGCATCATTAGCCAAGTTCAAAAAGAATCTTCAACCTACTATCATGTACTCTTAATCACCGACAACAATTCTGCCAACTATAGTGCATCAGCTGAAGAAATCCTACGTAAAGTTCAACTGAAGATTCCAAGCAACATCATCAACATAGAGAATGAAACATCAGCAGAACGAATTTGGTCAAAGTGGCCAACCTTCTCAAACCTCGAACCAACAACTTTCTTCATCACAATTCAGTCTGGAAAAGATAACTTGCACACTTCCTCTTTAAAGAAATTCTTCCTCAAAGTATCATCAAAAGTAGCTCGTCCAAAGTGCTTAATGATTGTCACAGTCGAAGAAGGTAGATTCCGGTACGAAAAATTGCTTCGGAAAATGTGGTCTGATCAAATCTTGGACATGACGATTCTTGAGATCAGAGAAATATGCAACAGATCCAATCAGTACTGGAATAATTGTCGACTGGTTGCCAGAGTGCATCTCTTCAATCCATTTTCCAACATCTACGTCCACAGGAAGTTCTCGACGAAGCGACTCCTTTTTCCTGACAAGGTGCAGAATCTCCACGGATTCGAGATGAAAGTGGGTTCATTCAATAAACCTCCTTTCGTTTATGTAAAACGCAATACTTCTAAATATCCTGTCGAAGTTTATGGACCCTATGCTTCCATCGTGAAAGTTTTGTCCAGGGAGTTGAACTTCAAGATATCAGAGGTTCCTTCTGAAAAGGAATGGTGGGGATCAATAGATTGTAAGGCAATTAACTCAACCGGTTTAGTTAAACAGATTCAGCAGCATGAAATTACTTTGGTTACAAACGGTGGATTAATGAACCCTAACTGCTATGTTGAATTCACTAGACCTATACGAACATTACGATACTATGCCTTGATACCTATTTTATCAAAAAAAACTCTATCGATCTCCTTCACAGCCAATTGTTTATACATAATCTTGGCTGTTTTCGTAATTTCGATGTTGATACGCATCTTGAAATTTGAGGAAGACGTCTGGCCTTGGCAGAGTTTACTGCAGATGATGCTGGGATTGACTTTGCCTCGAGAACCTAATAGAAATCATGAAAGGATAATATTTGTATTCCTTTTCATTGGATTCTGGATATACTCTTCTGACATTCATGGGATCTTAACAAACGTCAAGTTTTTGACAGAAACAGAAGTGAAAATCGATACTCTGGAAGAATTAAGTAAATCTCCTCTAACACCTATAATTGTGCAGTATTTCCAAATTGTATTTAAAGAAAGAGGCAATCCAATTATTGGAACTTTGTTAAAAAAGTCGATAACAGTTTCTTCTAATGAGGAATGTATAGAATTGCTGATAAAGTACAAAAATGTCTCGTGTTTGATGAATGACCAACTCGCGAAAAATGCAATATGGAAATATAAAAATTCAGAGGGTGAGTCTGTGTTGAAGATTGTGAAGGAATCATTAGGAGCGTTTCCTGTAGCTTTAGGCTTTGAAACAAAATCCCTGTATCTTCCAGCTGCTAATAAGGTCTTAATAAGAATATCAGAAGCTGGATTATTCGATAATTGGAACAGGAATCTCACATCGAAAAAGGTAGAATTGGGAAAAAGTGGTCCAAAAGAAGATTTTCATTCAAAGCAATTACGTATACAACTTGCCTTTGTTTTGGGAATTGGATATCTAACTTCGGTTCTCGTTTTCATCATAGAACTGGTAATTCCGGATTTTGGAAATTATATTCGTCGATGTATAATTTTCTTCATTCGAGGAAGTATATTTTAAGGCAACTTGATGAAATAAGGTATTTGATGAAACTGGATCAACTAAAACAAAAAAATCAAAATGTGTTTTTTAGTTCAGATAAATCAAAATGCGTTTTTCGCAAAAAAAAATCGATTAATTTGTTATTGTAAAATATAAAATAATTATAAAAAAAACTCTTCTGTTTTAAATAGCGATATATGTGTAGAAAGTGTGTACCAAATTTCATAAGAATCGGTTGAGTAGATTTTGAGTTATCGTGTACACCGATTTCGAAAATGACAAGTTTCAGAAAAACGCTTTAAAGTTCCGCACAACGCCAGTTAAAAATTAAAGTAAAACTAGTTAAATAAAAAATTCCTAAATATATCTGCGCCCTGAAAATATTACGCTTTGTCCTTGACTTAATAAAAATATATTACCAAGCAGTAGTTTTTTTGTCTTCTTTATGTAATATGTATATATAAAAACATAATATTTACAGACATGGATGAAATTGGAAAAATTATTTAGCGAAAACGACGACGCTCATCTCTTTCTTAATGACAAAAAGAAGTACGTAAAGATTAATATTTATTATTATCGATAAGCACAATTTACTGCAACATACAACGAACGCGTTGCTCTACATAAAATCGTGCCTCACAGCAAATTTAATTCGCCAGTTTTTTTTCCTGCCTCTCGCTTTTTGTTTTTTTCATTTTACTTTTCACCTCTACTTCAATTTAATTTATCTCACAAACTTGCGACAGGTCGAACGCTTCGCTAAAAACGCCTTTTTAAAAAATATAAATATCAAGCACAATCAGTAACCCTTTTCTTATTTCTCTCATTTATTTCTTTAATTCCTTCCTGCTTTCTTTTCTTATTTCATAACTTCTAACCGATTTTCTCCACTGACTTAAGATTAGTGACTATATTATTATTTATTTATTTATTATTATTTAGTATTATTTATTATTATTAATCAGCATTATTCATCCCACTGATAATTAATCTCACCACTTGCACACCGCTTCTTAAATTAAAGACAGAAATCAAAATATTTTATGGCGTATATATCTTTTCGATAGATATATATTGTCATGCCTACTCTCTTTGTGGAAATGTCGAAAGAATCTCTTCCTCGAGAAAAATACTAACATCCGGAACTCGAAAAATTTATCCAAGTACGTTCGCCATGAATTTCTTTTCTTTTTTTTTTGGGTATGAAAATCGATATGTGGATTATCGTTTTCCGGAGGACTCAATTCCTTTTATTTAAATCAAGAGAGCTTTTTAATCTACTTCCTCTTTTTATCCAAAAATACGTATCTTATATATTTACAGCTTCGAAAGAATTTAGATTTTGGTAAATGAAATAAAAGCAGAGAAAAAAAGTTTTTTTTCCCCTTTAAAATTTGCGAGTCCCCCAGTTCGATTTATGTGAACATTGCCAAGCCGAGGTCAAAATTTGACTTATGGCACTTTAAGTTCGTAATTGAGAGGAATGTTGAAAAATTTAATTTTTCAGGTGAATTAAAAAAAAAACACCGAACATGCTTTTCACACCGTCTTTCATACTTTTTTTTTTTTAAGTCTTTCAGAAATGCGGAGCGTCTCATTTCGCTCAAATTTGATAAAATTACAACGTCGAAATATTTTCAAAATCGATAACTTGAATTTCGCGCCAAACTGACTTAATTGACTTGGGAAAATTTGGCGGGAAATTTAAATTAATTTTCTATATTTATGCAGTAAATGACGTATAATGAAATATAAATACGAAAAAGTACCAGAAAGTATTAGGGATTCTAAAGACATCTCTTATTCTTCTCTGGAGTTAGAATAAATAATTCAAGTCGTTATGCTTATAGAAAAACGATTAATTCTCTTATTAATACAAACATATCGCGACCACAAATTGAAGGCCGATTTGGTAAAAATGCAATAAATTTTTAATCACTGAGGAATGGTTTATCATTTTCGAAATCTCACTGGATACAAAACATTTACTTCTCCATTAATTTTGCTTTAATGTACAATCTCCGAATTCAAGTAAATAACATCTCAAAACCAATTTTCCACTTTAAAATCCTGTAATTTTCAATTACCGTAACTAGTTTTCTGGCCTGAGTGAGAAAATCGGTGCGAACGCCACTTGAATCTCTTTCCGTCGCTGGTCCGAAGTAAGATTAAAAAATTAAATATAGTACATTTGTCAGTCATACAATTGTTCGCTGCACGTCTTTAGTCCGAAGTTGTGATCGATTTTTCCAGAGTAGAAATACCGATTGTCGATCGGTGCTGACGGCAGTTAAAAAAAAAGAAAATAACGCGAATCTTACAAAAAAAAAAAGAAATAGAAAATAAAAAAAGAATGTTTAGAGAATTGAAAACGTAACAAGATTGTGGTAACGATCGCTTAAAAGTAAGGCGCTTTTTTGAAGAATGAAAGTCAACACCGTTCGGTTTTTTTTCTTATAAAACTGACTAATTAACGTAGCGGCGCTTGGCGTTAATTTTAATATGGGCCTGTATTAAAATAATAACTATGAACAACAGAGGGCACAATAGCGTATTTGTTAATGGTGAAATTTTCCTAAAAACTATATGACAAGGGCCATGTCTTTTTTATTGGGTAGATTCACTTTTTTTCCTTGCCAGAGACTGTTGTGTATCGTAAAGGCATCTATGGTCACAGTCAGATGCTTCGTGTGAACTTGCGAGAAGCACTTTCCTCCTGAATTATATCTGGAACATAATTTTTTCAATTAGAATATATCTAAGGTCAAAATTCAATCTTATTTAAAAAATGACTAGTTATACAGAGCGAAAAAATATCTAGTTATAATATCTGTAGAGCAAAATGAGGAAATAAAATACAAATTATATAATTTTAGGACAGAAACTCACTTGAAAAATTTGTCGAACATTTTGTCGATGACCTGCTTAGGTCCAGTGCCGTAAAGTTTTGTGATCTCTTCTCGATCAGGACAATAGGAATAGAGAGCTCGAAATTGACAGCCAGCGTCTCGAAAAAGAATGAGGAAGTGTTTACTCTCGGATCTGGCGATTTCATCAAGGACCCTTCTTTTGGCGTCTCTGTTAACCGTGCCCGGAAAAACGCAGTATTCCACGGCATTCAACATTATTCCACGATTTGACTTTGTCGTGGGTTGCTTATAAAGTCGGGGTCCTGAAATATTAAAAAACGAAATTATAAAATATATTTAGTAGACTCCTGGGTTTGGAATTAAATTCCCGGTCACTTCCTGATTTTTTCAGGGTTATTTTAATATATTGTTTGTTTAAAGGTATTTTATAGAGATAAAAAATAAATATTGTTAATTTTACCATTGTAGTCCATCATGGAACTGGGGGTACTGCTAATATCACTACTTCCATCATCGAAGACTCTCCTCTTGGTCATGAGACCAGGTGGAAGGGAGCCAGGTCCAGAAGGTGAAGGCAAATGCCTCATGCTACCCATTCCAGGACTCGGTGCTCGTCTAGGAGGTGTTGCTCGACCCAGTCCACTGTCTGTATCTGTAGATTGATAAATTTATCATTTTAGTTTATTAATTTCAGCTTTAAAATTGCTAAGATAAAAAGAAGCTTTTGAAATATATTCCAAATTCCATTTTAATTGTGTTATAAAGTTGCCCTTTTTAAATATAAATACCACCGAAACCCTGACGATTGTTACATATTTCCACAACCAGGATTTGGAGACAACGAAATATTAATAACTTAATTAAAAAATAATAATAATTTATGGCAATATTTTTTTTAATAGAGAATTCACCGATTGTTAGTTCGTGATAAGAAAGATAATTAGTCACTTAAAATTACTGTGGTGAAGGGAATTTTTTGGAGCGGATTGTCAGAGTCTTTAAATTTTCGTTTCTTTCGTTTAATTAAACTTCGATTTAATTAAAGGGATATTTTTAGATTTTTCCTTTTTCTTTAATATATTTTTCTATAACTAGTCACTAGCTTTTCTAACAGGAATATAAATCTGAACTCTAGAAGATCCTTTTCTAATATTTCTAAAAAATGGTAGGTATTGTATAATTATGAAATTTAAAAGCTATTTTTAGGCTCTAGTCAAATATCAATTTTTTAGTGATCTATTTTTATATTTTCTAATGTCCGGTTTTCAAATTGGTACATTTTGTATTTCCGCCTGCTTTTTTTTTATCAATAAAACAAAACTCTTATAAAATGAATTGTGACAATATTATTAAATTGTAAAAATATTTATGAAGGAATTAAATAATTTAAAAAAAATTGTAACTCTCTGAATTTTTTGTACAAAAGACGATCTGACATTGCACAAGACGAATCACAAAAACAATAAACAAAAAGCGTATAAAACCGAATTTTCTAATTTGCAATAATCTGAAGACGAAAAAAAATTTGTATATACACGCAAATTATTTCTAATCACATTCAATTTAGCATTTAATATTTACATACTATAATAATATACATAATGAATTCTTAACAAAAAATTACTATTTGGTTTTTAAGTTCGTTCTCTAAACGAAATTCCGAAATTCAAATGACCAAAATTGAATATTTCCGAAACAAACTAAAAATAGCGAAAAAATTTCCTGGAATTTCAAATTCTCGAAATAGAAAATCCTTGAAATTAAGAATTTCGGGAATATCACCAAAAGTAATTTTTGCACTCAGGTATTCAATTATATATTAATTAAGTAAAAAAAAAAAAAAAACGATATTAAATTTACAGGATCTTCAGTAAGAACTGTATTATAGCAAATAATTCAAGAATAAGAATGACTAATACAAATAGATAACAATTAATCACTAATTAATAATTTATAAAATGCTGGAGCCACCAAATATCTGGACAAATATCTGAAAGACACTGAGAGGAACCAGGACCCATTACCAGTGCTGTACATTGATAAGCCGAACAAGCATTAACATAAAATATGAATTGATTTATAGCAAGACGAGTATTACTCATTGTAATCAAAGTCTCACAAAAAAAAAATAAACAAAATAAAAAAAATTCATTCAAGAAGTTCTGAAAACAAATGACTAGGTACAAGCTAAGTAAAAAAAACTAACTAATAGTAAAAAATTAAAAACTGGTACCAAATTAATTGAAATGAGTCCGAATTGATTCCAAACTGTTTTGGAACAAGTGCAAAACTAGTTCCAAACTAATAGAAAGTTTGGAACCAATCCACAGCGAGTTAAATTATTAAAAATGTCTTTCTAGAAGACAAAATAAATTAGTGAGACTTTGAGGTGAGAATCGTGTAGTTTTGTTTTTGTTTTCTGTATTGGATGTAGGATTTAAGGTGTAATCTGTAATTGTTAAAACTGCCACCTTGTACTGCGACCTGCACCATGCGACTACGTGTACGCTAATAATGCCTAGAAGATAGATAATAATAAAAGAAACAAATAAGTATACTGGGTGTTGTACGGGACATATAAATTGATACGACGAGATATGAATTATAGAAGGGGGTAAACGTATTCCAAGTCACAGGTGCTCCTTACCGCACAAATTCATCAAGGAATTAGACTTTCTCCCCTTAAAGTTTTGGTAAGTCGGGTATTTAGGCCTGCCTCTAACCTGTTGCTGAGGCTCCTGCGAATCTGCAATAATGCAACGTTTGCGTTGTTACACTCGCACGCCATGTACGATCAATTTTAATTATTTCATCTCTCGCATTTTCATTTTATTTCATTTCACATTCGTAATTTGTTTTTCTTTTTTTTTTCAATGGTATTTCTTGAATCGTACGCCCATGGGAATCCGGTTTCCAAAATCTGGAACTTCATCCAGTAAAAAAAAAAAGAATTAATAAAAAAGGAATAAAAAAATAGGAGCCTGTTATTTATTTCTTATTTTATTAATCCCGAAAAATGAAAAAGCAGTTTAAATTTCGTGCCACAAGATCCTAGAAAGATTAAAGATATCGAGGCGATTATGGTGCGAAATTTAAAACCTTTGAAGTTGAAGACTTCGGAAAATTCCCATGGCATCGGTACGAGTCTAACTACGAGCGAAATCCGCCGAGATCAAAGCTCAGTTTACAAGTTGGTGCGCAAGTTGGATGCAGAAAATGGTCCCAACTGAAGAGTGTTCGTTAAAATAAAAACTAACTAACACATTAGAAAATTCGCTCGAACTTGAAGAATTGGTGGGATAGATTTCTATAATAATTTAAGCAAAAAAATAAAATAAGTAAAAATAAAATAAAATACATACATTTTTAGGCCATTTATCAATTATCGGATACCTATCTTACCGGCATTTTTCCCTGCTATGCCATTTCCACATTTATTATGACATTAAACTTAAAAATTGTAAAATTAAATTAAATTCCTTCAGGTGAATTTATTTATTTTAAATTTACAAATTTCTAACTCGACATCGCAATAAATGGCAATAATGGCATTGCAAAGAATAAAGGTCGGTAAAGTAGGGATCGTATAACTGACGCATGGCCTTAAAAAAGGTACAGGGTGAAAAAATAAAAAAAAAATTCAAATTGTATATAATATATAAAGAGGGTGGTGTAATTTGTTCATAGGAGGGACAATTGAATTCCTGTAACGAGTCTACTCAGCTAAAACGTCGAGTAGCAAAATGCGGCATTCGATTACAAATTTGAGTATTTTATTTTTTTTTAATGGAATCTCACCTCGGGAAGTTTTGTAGGAACCACGACGTCCCAATTGATTCGTGCTTCGACTTGGAGAGGATCCTCGGCCGTCATCGGGTGAATCTACGGAAGATACTAAAATAGGGTAACGACTATTATAATTTGTTAGTAAAGGCGAAAGGACTTTGTCCTTTTATCATTAAAAAATCTTTTTTTCGATTAAAAACGGGTTAGTCAAACATGCTCAGGAGAATAATGCGCAAATATTCAAAATCTACAGGTGCGAGTGCGAGTGTAATGTACTGGATTCGAAAATTATAATTTTAAGTAATATTTTAAGTAATAAATTATAAAACGCCTTAAAATTCGAAGCGTTTAAATTCACAGGTGTCAAAAAATTTAAAAGATTAAAGTGGAATAAATGAATCTACAAATTCGAAATTGACAATCTTCAAATAAAGGTAATCGAATTAGAAGAATTATTTAAATGGATGAAATTGAATATACATAATAACTAATTAATTGGTAAAAACTAAATTTAAATTTAAATTTAAATAAAAAATAAAGGGTGTGTGGTGCATACCCCTGAGACTGCCCCCTCGATAAAGTGGGCCAGATCGCCGGTCATCGAGATGCGCGGTAGTTAGACTATCTTGCGATCCTCGGTAATAATCCCTTCTCATCGTCGGCGAGGTCAGCGACGCTAAAGTAATTGTGTTAGTGCAAAAAACTCTACATTTCCTTTTTATTCTAATTCTATTAGAACAAGTCACTTCTTAAGATAATTTCTTTATTTTTTTATTCTTTCTACTTTCAAAACTGAGAGGTTGATCACGAAGTCCTTTGAAATCTGTTAAAATCAATATAAAATAAATCTCCGTGATTAACCCCACGTTCAAAACTCTAATTTAAAAAACTAAAAGAAAATCTAGAGCTTCCAAACTGTGTGGTGTATATTTAAGTGAAACAACAAAGCTCATAAAATAAAAAAAAAGTCCCTCTAAAATGGGAAAATAAAGAGCGTTTGGGGTTTCAAACCTGCCATGCAAAGATCAAGGGTGACATTGAGTACTTAAAAATTCTGGGAATCTCGAGATATCCAAAAAGAGGGAATATCTCTAATATTTCGAAAAATTTTACGTTCAGAGATCTTAACTTTAAAAAAAAAGAAACTTTAATAAAATCTTTTACAGAAACTTATAAATACACTTTCAAGTAGACTAATTAAAAATTATTTCCAAAAATCTCTAATGAATAACGAGAATTTTTCGAACTATTTCCTGATAAAGACTCGAGTGAGATAAATTTGTAAATTTACCAGTGCTAAGGTTCGAGGAAGAACCTTTCTTTCCTCGACTTGGGGTGAGAGCTCCAGAGTCCAAATCCGCGCCAGCGTCGACATGAATCGTTTTTGGTCGAGGACGACTTGTCGTCACTTTGTTCCGGAGTTTCGGTGTTGGTTTTATTGCATTCAGCAACTCTTTGTCGAGAACTTTACCCTGCGAAAGTTAAACAAAAGATTAGTAATCTCAAACTATCTTAAAAAGCTTAAAATCCTAAAAAAAATCGCACGCACTTCTCTCTCAGCTTCTTCGATGGCCTTTTTTAACTTATATTGTTCTAAAATCGCCGCTCTCCTCTGTCTCTCCTCCTCCTTCTTCCTCGCTCTCTCCTCCTCTTTAAATTTCTCCTGCTCTCTTCTCGCTTGAGCTTCAGCCTCTTTTCGTTCCTTCAACTCCTCGTGTTGTTGCCTCCGCTGAAGGGACAAGAGCATTATTTTCTCCTTCTTGCGTTCCATTTCGTCTAGAGAATTCTGTAAAAAGAATAGAAGAGAATTGGTAACCAAATAAGCAATGAAAATGCAGGAGATGTATTTATTAAATGAGATTAAAAAAGGAGACTAACGGGATCGGGATTTTCTAATTGATTTCCTATAACCAGTCCTACGCCCGAGGTTTGTCGACCATCGGAGCTGCTGTCTCGATTTCTCTCCCTTTGACGATCCCTCTCGATTTCTCTCTGAAGTTCTCGGTCCCTCATCTCCTGGCGTTGGTATTCCCGTTCCGTGGCTTGTCTCTGTCTTTCTCTCTCCAAGTCTCTTTGAGCTTCTGTCTGTCGAGGTCTTTCCGAGGAATTTACTGGTGGAGATTCCGCTCGAGAGGAAAAGTCTTCGTGTTCTAAATACGAGGAAACGCTTCTCTCCTAGAAAACAAAAAAGAAATTATTTTGGTTGAAAATTCTCTTTTTAGTTAAAAATTTATCTTCCTGGTTAATACTTGATTTATTCCGTTAAAAATCATTTTATTATTTGAAGCTTGAGTTTACCTTCTTGGGAGATGCTTTTTTCTGTCGAAGCGTAGGTTTCGGTTTTTTAGGGGCGTCATTGTCAAATGATATATAGAATCCTTTCTCGGCTGTTTCACTAGGATCGTTTGGCGTAATATCGGGGGCGGAAGAAGGCGAGGGTGTCGTTTCTCGAAGCGAAGAATGAGGCTGAAATGAATTTCTCGATATCGAAGGTCTCGTTGGCGACGGTATCCTGTAAGTTCTACTGCCTGACGTGATGTGCTTTCGAATATCCTGTGAGAGATCATTGTCGTTTCCTAAAAAAAGACGATTCTCAATTAATAAAAACAATTTCCAACCCGAAATTAAATTACAATATCTACATACTTGAAAAATCCCTGAAAGTATAATATAAATTATATAAATTCCCAAACTTTAAATTTCCCGAAATTATAATATTCCTGAATTTGGAAAAATTTCTGTAGATAGTTACCAATGAAGGAAATATTTTGGGGTTCCATATCATCGACTGGAGGCGCTGGAACCGGGGTGTGCATCGTAGCACTTTGTCTTTTTTCCGTTGGACTTTCACACGTAATCGGAACATGATGAACTGTTGGCCTTTTAATTTCTGGATTTTCGCTCATCAACTGACTTATCCGGTGGACCTAAACACAAAATAAAGAAAGATAATATAATAACTAAATAATTAAAACCACTGAAATTAGACAACTCACTGATAAATTACAAAAAGTAAACAAAAATGTATTCTCTTTAAATTTCTAGGAACTAGAAATTCTTTGAAATATTAAAAAATATTTTGAAGTTACATAAATAAATAAAATAAAAATGTTGCAAATTTAAATTCTGTTAGAATTCCCAAATAAATTCCTTAAAATCACTTGAAATCTCTTAAAATTCATTCTAATTACTAAAAATATTTTAAAACCCTTTAAGATGACTGGATATCTTCAAAATTTCATTAAATGAGGATTTAATTGACTTGTCTTGCAACGACTTTAGCATCTGCGATGTCAGCAAGAAAAATCCAAGATAATACAAATGAGAGTGGAAGGCAAACAAACCTGCGTATTATAGTAGCCATGTGTGCTACTAGAGGTAGTGGAGGAATAGAATAGATGCATTTGATTGAAAATTTAAATACACGAAGAATTAAATGACAATATCACAGAATCTAACCGAGAATTGCACCTGAACTGAATGGTGGAGACTCAGGTGTTAGGAAACTAGTGTGGGAAGTCACTACCATGTTCGGTGACTATAACGACTGTCTATAAGTGTGCATTACATCACCAACTGGTTTCATTCACGAGAACGGATACATTCTCAAATCGCTTCAATGTGTGAAGAAAGCATGGGACCAACGGATTTCTGTCAGATTTAAAATTGTAATCACTTCAAAATTATGACGTTTAGTTCGAGAGAAAAGAAATCGAGTCACATAAACTTTATTCCTAATCGAATCGTCCAATGAAATACAAACTGGATAGAGAGTTAGAATTACTTCTTCCGGTGCTGAAAGTATATTTAAATTTTTTTTTTAAAATTGTTATTTAAATGAGGCTGACTAGAAATATCGAAAAAATAAATATCGAGGTCATTAACTGATGAATAATATTGAATTATAAATTTAAAAATTTCTAAAATCCAAAATATAATATAATTTCAAATTTTTTAAAATAATATATAAAAAAACTGAATTTCAAAATTCTGAGACTAACCAAAAATCCGGAAAAATAAATACCGAATACACAAAATGACGAAAAATAAAAATACTGAGTTAAAAATGCCCGAATTAAAAAAATTTCGAAATTCATTTGTTAAAGTAATAAAATTCTACTTGCGATAAAGAAAATCACCAAAATTTGAAAGCTTCTTTTCAAGAGTCTTGGATCTAACAATAAGTTCAAACATCAAAATTCGTTCTCCCCATTCTACTAAATCAATATTATAAATAGATCTTTTTTCTCCCTATAACGCTACTCATTTCAAAAATAGAATTACGAGTACACAGCAAAAAAACGTCCAATCTTAGTACTTTTTCTCTAAAACGAGAATATCCCGAATTATTCGTTTTACTCTAAAAGTATTTAAGACAAGTATTTTTTCGCTCTGTAGGCACACTTCTAATTTAAAAAAGAGCTGACCTACAGAGCGAAAGGATAAATATTTATAATATTTTAGCAGTAAAATGAGGAAATCGAATTTTCAAGTTAGAAATCAAACCCAGACCTTTAGGAAAGGAAAAATAATGAAAACTCACAGCGTTTCGATGCTGAGGACTAGCAGAGGAAGGCGGCGTTTGGTTGAAAAGAGAGGTGGACGTTGGATAACCAGGCGCCGGATGATTAATTTGATTATTACAAAGACTATGATCTCCGCCGTTGAGATATCTCTGCTCCTGAGAATTGTCGTGCAGAACAAATCCTTTCTGCTGAGGTAGGTGGTGGACACCCCAAGACCTTGTATCTTGATAAAGGCGAGGATCTTGTTGATAAACTATAAATTAAAACAAAATATTTAAATTTTCTACTTGGAATCTCTTGAAATTCTTGAAACTCTCTTTTAAATCCTTTAAAATTCTTCAAAATACTAGAAATACTTCGAAATCCTAAAGAATCGCTTAAAATCCTTCAAAATTCGTTTAAATGCCTTATTTTAAAATTTATTACCGATTGGTTGAGTATTAAATCGAGAATCGACGGGAGGTTGATAACCAACGGCTGCCATTTCATTCGCTAAACTCTGAGACGGCAATGGCGAGCCCCACGTTCTTCTTGGCAGTTGTGGCTGGTCGTGAAGGTAGAACTGAGATTGCTGCGTTTCCTGAATTCGCGGTGTCATAGAATTCGAGGATTGAACGCCATAGGTTTGCTAAAAAGCAGAAAAATTTCTTAGTTCTGAAATTAAAATTCTATTTGCAAAATGAGGAAATCGAAATTTGAATTTATTGCAAACCTGATTGCCTTTTGAATAACTAAACAATAAATTTCTGACTAAAAATAAATACCGGTATGTGTTGCTGTTGTTGACTAAGACTTTGCAGTTGTTGCAATTGTTGCTGCATTTGATGCTGGTGCTGTGTCATTAAATGTTGCTGCTGTATTTGATTTTGTTGGCTCGCGAGGCGTTGAATGTCCGCCTGAATTTCGCTTAGACTAGTATTCATGCTGCAATAAAATGAACAAAAATTAAAATACGACATTACAAATAAGAGTTTTAGTTGAATTGAAAATTAAGTTGAAGATAAAACAATTGAAAACAAAAATACGATAAATACCTCTAAAAATCAACTTATTTTTCATTTATTTATTTAGTTTTCGTATTTTTGAACTTACTGTGATATAGATTGATGATATTGGTCGAGATCCATATTCTCGATGTCAGGGGTGCGTCGAGTTTCAACAAAAGGTGCACTTCCGTCTTGCTCAAGCCACTTATGCTCCACATCCCGAACATCTTCGCTGATTTCCTGGAGACAAAAAATGACAAATTTCAATTAATTTTAGTTCTTTTTCCATTTTAGATAATATTTCCAATTAAAATTGGTAGCTGAATTTGTGGGGTCAATTTTTAATTATTCAAATAAATTCTTTTTAGACAATATAACAATAGAAATATTAAATATATAATAATAAACCGACATTAACAATTTATTTTTAGCGTTGATTAAACAGGAAGTTTAACTTTTTTTGGGGTAAATATTTTAATCTGTGAGGAAAGAGACAAAATGAGACTTTAAAGACACTGCAAGAAAATAATATTTGTTTGTCTGTTTGATCAATAGAAACATCTTAGGTCGCTATGATTTATGCCAAGGCTTTTAAGAAGTTTTCTTAGATACGGCGGAGTCTTAATTTATATTTATAAACAAATTATGAATCCGGAGAGAGATAAATCAATAAAAAAATGTCAGAAGAAATATTTTAAGGGCTTCACTTTGTTAAAGAAACGAAATTAATTATATTAAAAGAAATCAACTTGGATCAAATTTTAATTATTTTAATTACAAAATTAAAAAAAAAACGCAAAATATTTATCTGGATTTTTATCCGTTATCTCATCTTTTATCTCAAAAAATTTATCTTCCATCTGGATTTTTATGTTTCAACTGAATTTCTGTCTGAAATTTCATCCTTGAACCAAAAATTTATCTCAAAAACTGTACATTAAAAACCTTTCCTCCTTAAATTCTGACTATCACAAAAAAACACCAAACGCCTAATTAAGAACATAAACTCATAAAGCCATTCAAAAGCAGATACTAAACTAATCAAACTCGCAATTTCGGAAATGTAGCTAAAATAAAACAAGATCTACAAAAAAAAAGTGAGGATGGGAGAAACAATTTAAAATTTTAATTCAAGGCTTTTGGATTCAAATTCTATACTCAAAATTCGACTTCTTCATTTTAGGTAAAAATTATTAAAAATAAACATTTTTTTCGCTCTGTACGCATATTTTATATATATTTAAAAAGTAAATAGCGTTACAGAGCGAATTTCTTGAGTAAAATAATGAAATCGAATTTTCAAATTATAATTAGAATCCAAGCCCCTTAAATTTGACTTTCAATGTAGATTTGCTTGTTTCAACTCGGCGAAGATTGAAAATTGAGCTTTTGGGATACTTTACCTTAAGTGAGAAGGGGCGTCGTGGTTTTTCTTGAGAAATTTGTTGGGGAAAGGAAGTCTCAGCATTGCTAACTGGAGACTTCTCAGTTGATCCGGAGTTTATGGGATTGGGGGGACCCACCTCCACAGGACTCTCTCCTCCAGAAGCCGATGAAGAGGGAGACTTAACTTTACCCTGCAACCATCCCAACCGGCGTGCCTTTGTTAAGAACTCAGTCCGCCACCAGTGAATAAACACCATTGATTTTGTGATTTCCCGGACACATTATTACAGGGTGGTGGTTACAAGATTTAATTTTTTTATTTCCCTGACTTCCCTGATATTTGGCCACCCTGTATTAACATTTCAGGTCTTTTTTTTCAGAGATACTGATCAAAAGTTCTTGGAAGACTTTCCTTAAATATTTTACTATTCAAAGAAATTCCACACTGATGACCAGTAAAAATTCCGAATCTGAAGAAAGAATCTGTCGTTCAGATTGTTGGATCCAGTTTCTGAGATCAAACTTCCAATTCTTCATTTTACTCAACAAATATTATAACTAGACTCTCTTTCGCTCTGTAGCGCTATTCATTTTTTAAATATAAATCTGGCGTACAGAGCCAAAAAAAAGAAAAGTTTAATATTTTTTGTGTAAAACGAAGAAATTGAATTTTGAAGATAAAACTTGAACCCAACAACCTTAAGGGTGCAAATAAACGAACAATGTGCATTTTAGACAAAATTAAAAACATTTAACACTAGGAATTGGTCAATTCTACGGAAGAGAGGAAGAAAAATATCTTAATATTCATTCAGATAATGCAGAGAAAATATTAAAGTCACAGAAATCAAGTTTTTTTTATTTTAAATATAGAAATTCGCTTTTACCATGCAAAATTACAAATTCTAAATCTACTCAATCCGAATTTCTCCAACGTGAACAATAAAAAAATATTTTCCTTCCATCAAATAAAAATCTAAGAACAGAAATTTGAGTACGAATTACAAAAGAATTAATTACAGATGAAATTTGAGTTCAATCGGGATTCCGTACAAAAAAGAAGCTTGCAAAATTTACGAAAACAAATGTGCAAATTGCATGCAATGTGATGTGAAATGTGCACTTATCTAAACAATAAATTTGCAAATATTGCATTTGTACGTCATGCGAGTTTCGAAAAAGAGAATTCATTCTTTTATATTGAGAAAAGAGATTTTGGTAAAGAATTAAAATATTTGAGTGAAACACTTATAACATTTATAACATTTATTTAGACATTCAAAATTATACCTTTGTCACGGCTTGAAGGAAAGCAGCTTTTCCAACTTTTTGTCTCTGCTTCGACATCACGATTTCCATTCTTCTTTTCTCCGTTTCTATATGCCGTCTTTTTTCTTCTAATTTTAATCTTATGTTGTTTAATTGAGAAGCCATCACTGTGTTATTGCCGCTGTCGTCTAAAAATTTTATTTCAATTTAAATATACTGGGTACAAGCATTTAATTTAAAAAAAAAAACTAGAATCTTAATTTGCAAAGTTGATATCCACTAAAGTTGCCTTAGCAACAAAACTCCTATTTTCATTACTTTCTTTGACCAGCTTGGCCATTCTATCTTCACCTGTCAAACAACTTAGAAATAGTTTCCTCTTTAGGAAAATAATTCCAAGTTCTTTTAAAGCGAATCTGCGCAGCTAAGCCGCGACGATCTCTCTTTAACATCCCTGCTCTCAATATTAACAAATTCTCACTCTTTTATGATAAAACAAAGCTAAAGTAAAATAAAAAATAGACGCACCAACAGATTGATTTTCGTTCTGTTGATTTTGCTGGTTACTCTGTTGTTGCCACGTCGTTGTATTCGGCAAAGTAGCAAAAGTCGTTTTCTTCTCAGCGAGGCCATTCCCATTAGTCTGGCCGTGTTTTTTATTCGCAAGATTCGATTTCGCAAGAGCCTCTTCTTTCTCCTGCTCTGTGTAGGTGAAATTAATGCCCTTTTCGGAAGGTTGCTTACTAAGATTCGCGAAGCTCGCGAGCTTCGTGATTTCTCCGTCGGTTTTGTCGACCTCGCTGGAATGTTGTAGAGTATTTTTGAGCGCAGTGCTTTCCAGACTTGAATTGGAAGCGTGCCTTCGGAGCCTAGGAGGTGGAGGTTCATCATTATTGTAACCGTTATCAGCGAGAATCAACTGAACGCCACTTCCGTAGACATCCTGGACACTTGAACGAGCTGGAAGCGTCGGAGTTATTTCCGTCGCGTTCCACTTCCCCACCTGAGCTCCCACATCCTTATCAGGATTCCTTCCAAAGTTGTGAAGGTTGTCCTAGAAATAAAGTCGGTACTATGAAAATTGACCTAATTTCATAATACCTTGAAATCCCTTAAAATCTTTGAAAATTCTCATTTAAAATCGAAAAAACTAGAAGGAAAATCTAGGAAAGGTACCTGAGACCCGCCAAAATTTTCAATAGTGAGCTGAGAGTCATCAGAAATGCTATTTCTTCTCGATCTTCGGCCTCCGTATGAACTTCGTCGCGAATCTTCCCAATTACTAGGCCGACCAGCGGCTTCTGCTCTAGCTGCGGATTTTTCATCAGCGACGGACATCAGAGTCGGCACTCCTTTTCCTCGATGTACCACAAAACTCTCGTCATTTCTCCTGAAAATAGAAAATTAACAAAAAGTCATTTTTCAGGTTTTTTTTTTTAACTTAGCTTGTATTTTATTAAATTTTAAATAAAACTACAAACCTTTCTTCCGTGGAATGGCTCTCGGCAGTTTGTTGCAAAGACTGGGATTTTCTCACCGCCGCGGATGACACTGGCTTTGGAACTAGAATAAAATATTCAAAAATGCGTTAAAGCAGAGAATATATTATGAAAAATAATCATTAAAAATGTCTACTCTACAGGAACTCTATCAATACTAAAAAAAAAGTTCTATATACGTCTCAAAATATTGCTCTCACTATTTAAATGGATTTTTTTTCACTTTTATGTTATCTGCTACAAATCCTGGTTAAAAATTGTGAGACAATTTTAGTCAAGATTTATTGTTTAATAGTCAGTATAGAAATTAGGAGTTAGAATTAATTTAATTCTGAACTTTGAGGTGAGTAGGAAGTAGGAAGAAAACAAAAGACAGAAGACGATTAAATCAAACAACTCAATGAGACAGACAACTTTACAAAAAAGGGAATACATCGCAAAAGAAGAAAAACAAACTCAAGGTGGGAGTGTACCTCATCGAATGTAAAAGTCCTTCATTTCAAATTCGATTCATGCTTTTAGGAGTCGCACCAAAAACGAAATCATGCAAAAAAAAAAAAACGAAAATAAAAATAAAAATAAACAATAAACAATCGCAAACCTGCGACAAAGCAATGCTTTCTTTGTGTGTTTATAGATTTACAGGAAAAGTCGAAGAAGTTCATGCAATCGCAAATCACCTTCCAAACAACTTAATTCGCTCCGAGCTTAAGATTTTCTTCTAAATTCCTGATCAACTTTAAATTTCGAAATTCAAATTCCAAACTTGGTTTTCCTTGCTTAGAAAGCCAGGAGAAGAATTTAAAGTAGTTGCAAGCTTCAGAAATTGAAATCAGACACTGAAAAGCAGCTGAACGTAGAAACCTTGAAACTGGAAGCGTGAAATTTGGAAGTGAAAAGCGGAAGGACTTTAGTTTCCGGCATTCGTCGAAAAAAAAATAATTTTCTCAGGAGTGCTTTCGTAAGGTGTGGGTACCTGTGAAACCTGGCGCGGATACGGAGAGGTTGCTTCTCAGATCAGGAATCGGAGTGACAGACTGCGGTAGGCTTCGTTTATGAGCTACGCCGTGACTATTGCGCGGGCAGGCTGCACCCGAAAATCGTCATGTCACCCGCACCGTGTCAGAAGTTGACGAAAGAAGGAGGCGAGGATAGCGTTGTTGGCAAGCGTCAAGAAGGTTATGCCATAAAAATATATATAGGCAAATATTACAAATTTGTGGACATCACAGTTTGCTCCAGTGCATCTAGCTTTCTCTTTTCACCCTTCGCTCTCAAAAGTCGATTTTTTTTAAGGGTGCAGTTTAGCTCTAAAATATCGACTCTCGAAATTCCTCTCGAAAATTTGAATTCTCCGTTTTATATAACAACTATTGGACCCAGAGATCGAGAGAAAAATTCGAGGGTCGATATATATAATGTGGATATGTAATAAACGATTGATTGTGCGTATCGACACTGATAAGAAGCATGACGCCGTTTTAAGTGCAGACAATCTCGAGAAAAAAAAGAGAGGGAGAAAAGATTGGTCTGCGATTAAAACGGGACTCCATGAATGAAATCATAATCATAAGGGAAGAAATGAGAGAAGAGGTGAGTCTCTTTTTTACGTGAGGCAGCCTTCACCAAGAATCCGCCACCATATATCTACTTTTTTTTTTTAAATGTTAAATAGCGTTAATACCACTTTTTTTTTTCTTTTTCTTATTCAACTTGAGTTACCTTTACCACTCTATCTCCGAATCGTACTTACCGTCTAAAAATTGATGTGCTCTATCCTCTCCGGGGTATCGCACACACTTGGCAGGATGAATTTCCAAAACGTTGTACATATCCGCGAGAAAAACGACGAGATTTTGTTTCATCGATCTGAAAATGATTTAGATGTTAATTTCAGGCTTTAAAGATCATAAAAACACATCGTGCGCAGAAATTTACTGCCTGAGAAAGTTGTGCGCATCTTATTCATGCGTAGAAAAGTTGTGCGCATCTTATGTATGCGCAGAAAAGTTGTGCGCATCTTAAACATGCGCACAAGAGTGCTGCGCGATATAAAGCTGCGCAATCGCGTTTTAGGCACTAAAAAACAGATTTTATTGAAAAAAACAGGTTTACCCTCTCATATAAGTGACATCCTCAGGTTGCATGTGAAAAGTGGAATAAGGCAAACACCTGGTGCAGAAGGTGTGCACCAGAGACAAATTGTGAAGAGCGTCAGCGACTGACGGCCTTTTCGAGACTCGGATGTCCATCCAATTAAGTTCGCCCGGGCAGTAAAATGCAACCACGGCAGCCAATCCAACGCCATCGCACAGCGACTGGAAGTCCTTGGCTGCTGGAAGCTCTGGCAGTCGTGTTTTGTCCCCAGCTCCTTCCTCAGTTTGGATTTTGGCAATCAGGGCGTGCGAGGCGTGGCTTATCCAGAGCAAGAGTCCCTTCTCGTGATCAGCTGGGACCTCCACTCGGGCCTGGGGATCGAATCTCCTGATTGCCGATACGACTCGATCTCCGGTCACTACTTCCTTCGCATAAAGGACCATCAATCCTTCTATCACAGCCATATGCGCCGACTGAAAAGGAATAAATGTGTTAGTAATCAAAATTTGGTGGCTTATTGTTATTTTTTACCTTTAGAATTGCGTGGGAAAGTTCTGCGCATGATATACTTGCGCAGAAGAGTTCTACGCATTTAAAAAATGCGCAGAAGAGTTCTACGCATTAAAAATATGCGCAGAAGAGTTCTATGCGCCTAAAAGATGCGCAGAAGAGTTCTGCGCGCCGAAAAGCTGCGCAGAAGAGTTCTACCCATCCAAAAGCTGCGCAGTCACGTTTTAAGTACAAAAATAAAGTTTTTATTGAATAAAAAAAGGTTTTATCCGCTCATGTAAGTGACGTTATTTTCTAAATTAGGGAGGATCGAATTTTAAAGCGTCAGGGTTAGAATTCGAATTAAATGATGAATAAAAGAGAATAATCCGCTTCTTTAAAGGAAATTAGGCTTCTAAATTCTTAAAAATATACTCGATTTTTAGAGAGGATTTATGAAAAGAGATAATATTTACCATTTTTAGCGGTGAATTTTGTATGAGAATAGTTTCGGTGAGCTGAGTATTCGATTCCGAGACGTAGACACCTTTTCTGGCCAGGGCTTGCAGAATGCCCGAATGATTTTGATTGTGGTAATTCGGGTCAGAGTAGATGTTGGCCAAAGCCATGCAGTAAAGTTCTGCATTGGAAAGGGTGTGGACGATCTGCGGCTTCAGGTGTTCTTGATCCTAAAATATAAAGCCACTTGTAATTAATTTATAAATTTAGTTTTTACAATTTTTCCGAATTTCCGGGGATTAAAAATGAAATTGTACAATAATAATAGACTAGGGATTCGGAGAATTTAAGTGATGAAGACGGAAGATTCACTCCCTCTATTCCAGAGCAGTGCTGTTTATAATTTAGATTTGAGAGTGCTTGGCTAGAAGAGCTAATAATAATTAAGACACGTCATCGCAAGACCGAATGAGCATTATTTGTCGTTCAGAACTAGCATTTCCTGTTTCTGGATTTTCCGAAATGGGACAACCTTCTCATTTCCTATTTTTTTTTATGGCCATAAAAGATTTTCCGGAAAAGTAGATTTTATTTATTTCTATTTCTGTTACAAGTTACAATTTCTAAGCTTTTTAAAAATTCTTTCAAATTTGGAAGAGTTCCGGATTTGGAATGAGTTATAAATAATAAAAATCTTCCGAATCTGGAATAATTTCTAATTTTTAATTTAAGCTCTTTTAGTTCGGATTTCTCCCAGAATTTTTTATTTTTCTGTTGGATTCTTTTTTCTGTGATGAAAACAAATAGATTGAAAGTTCAGAAGTTAAGTGAAATACGCGTGAGTAAAATTTGCAATGCGTTTAATGGTTTAATACTTTGCCATCTTCGTGACTTTCACGATCCCAGTTGTGTCGAATGAGAAACAAGAACGCGACCCACTGCACAGGTTTCAGTCTCTCAAAGTTAAGAGTTTAAGAAACTTTTATTTCGTATCGATGCAGCGGATTATTAAGCAAAAAAAAGATAATAAAACATTGGTTTTTATGTTAAATAAAGTTTTAATAAAAAAAGGCAACGATTTGGCAAAGCTTTTCGAGCCTTTTTCAAAAAAATCTACAATTTTTAATAAAAAAAAATATTTTTTTTTATTGAAATAAATTTTCTTTTTTAATTTTCTCACCTCATGATCCCGATAATAAGGCTCCTTCAATTTATCGGGGACTCGATTGTTGTACGCCTTGGATAGGAGCCATTTTACGGAGGCACGTTGTTTAGCCTGAAATAAAAATAAAATTTGTAAATTTTTTATTTTCATAGATTTCTATTCATATTTTATTTTTATAAAAAATTGGCGATCCTTTTTCTATTAATTCCAAATAATTTGTCTAATTATTTAATTAATTCGTAAAATTCCTCAAAATTTTTTAATTTCCGAAATCTGGCGAAAATTCATTTTAGCTGAAATAATTAATTATTTATTTAAATATTATGCCTTATAATTATAATCAATAATTTTTCCAGAGAAGAGAAAGTTTCAACTTGAAATTATTTTCCCAGGTTCGTGAACTTGTCGAGAAACTCCACGTGGTTTGTTTCTTGTTCTCCTCATTTATTTATTTTTTTCTCAAACAAGAAACTTACACCGGTTATTATTTTTCTAGAATAAATCTAAGTAGGCGTTTTGCTTTCTTGACCCTTATTATGTTTTAAGATATAAATTAAAATACCTAGGATTTATCCTTCTCCAATGAACAAAACCAGTCTTGATAGAAAATCAAGCACTACGAGAAAAATTTATCATTTTTGTTGTCTCGGTACTGATAATATTAATAATAATCTCAATAAATAGGGCGTTCTTTGGATTATCAAAAAAATCATTTCTAAATATAATCTGCGAATCAAGGAAGTGACCAACAGAAATTAAAACTAATTAAAGTTATCAAGTAATTTATTTTGCAATTAAAAATTGAGGAACGATTGATTTTATCACCGGAGAAATTTTCTATAAAAAAAAAAAAGTAAAATAAAAGAAAATTCTTTTTAGATTGAATTAACAGTAGCGAAAGAAGAGAAAATAAGTGAGGAATGCAGTTCTGAAAAAGAATTCCATACAGAGATTAATCAGCTGCATGAAATAATTTAAATCTTGCAACTGTAATTCTATAGAGTAGTTTCTCTTTCCCATTTCAAATCATTGAATGTAGTTAGAATAGTCGTTATAACGATAATGAGATGGGAAAAGAAAGATAATTTCGATAAAAGTGATTTTATTTATCACCTATTATCTCTATTCATTTTATTCTATTTTGATCAAATAAATTGAAAAGGGCTTCTGATTAATTTGTAACTTCCTATATTCGTCTATTTTGACTCACAGATAAACGAATTTAATATTAAAAAAATATTAAAAAACTTGTTGAAAGATTATTCTAATTTTTTCAAGAAATAATGGTTTTAGAGAAAAAATGCTTAGAACACGAAAGATCTATTTTTTAAAGAGCTACAACTTTTATCTGAAACTTTTTTGTCTTAAATCGATATTTACCGAATTAAGAGTGAAGAAATTTCTTTTTTTTTTTAATTGAAGCTTCTACTTATTCTAATTATGCTATTAATTTTTTTTAGTTCTTTTAATTATATTTTTTCGTTTTTTAATTTAGTAGTAGTGATAGCTATAGTTATATTCATAGTTGTGGTCATAATTACGGTCTTAGAACAATTAAAAATAACTTATCTAGGAATCTTAAAAGGTGCGCTATACTAACGAAGATTCAAAATACTTATTTTGTATAATGTGTATAAGTAAGTATTAGTTATTCGAGCAGGATGACTTCACGGACCGTTGCACGCAATCAGAGTAGATAATGGAGATAATGCCTAGCCTACAGGTATGCGTGTACGCATTTATAATGCTTATAATGTGTCCCTATTTCTTTCGTCACGATCTTCTTTTCCAGAAAAAAAAGGCTTCAAGATTTTTCCAATTTTTCTCAATTTTTTTAAGGCCATGTAAGACTTACCCGATCCCTACCTTACCGACATTTTTTCTCTGCAATGCTACGTCTACATTTATTGAGATATCAAATTGAAAACTTGTAAAATTATAAAAAATATACTAAGGTATGTTTATCTGGTCTCAAATTTTTGTAAAAATAAATTTACATTTATTTTTTTTTTATAAATGTTAATATTTAGGACCAGATAAACGTACCTTAATGCTTTACCTTCAATTGTAGAAATTTTCAATTTGATATCTCAATAAATGAAGACGTAGCATTGCAGAGAAAAAAATGTCGGTAAGGTAGGGATCGGGTAAGTCTTACATGGCCTTAAACAGTGGGTAAATATTAACCGATTTGGCTCAAATTTGGAGGACTGTCTGCTTTCGACTGTGGGAACAAATCCCACTAGTGGAAAAAAATATTAAAAAACAAAAAAACAAATAAAAATAAAATAAAATTTTTTTTTTCTTTAAATCTTGCAAATATAGTTTTTTTTTTATCAGTTTAAAAAAAAATATGAAAAAATAGTAGTTACGTGTCTTGAAACCGAGATCGTAAGCGGTACTAAAGAATTATTAAAGGTAAAGTTAGGATGGCTCGTGTTGGCCATGACAGGCTTAGTCTCGGAGAATCTCTTCGCGTTCTCTGAACCGAAGCTTTCGTTCATTGCCAATGAATGAGTCCGCAAGATCATCCAACCGAAACTATTAAAGATCGACTAGAACACTAGATCGCTCGTGCCTGCATGCCTGATGCTTGGCTGCCTGGATTGCTTATGAAATTATGTACAGCGTCTATAAGACTAAAACAATAAAGTCTAGCCTCTGGACTATAAAACTGGAGTATATATATAATAGTTAACTATAGTTGACTATTCTTGGTCCCACACAAACACATTATGCACTCACACACTACGAATCTAACGTTTTCTATGACACCGAGTCTTTTTATAGACTCTATTACGTTACACGCATGTTACATTGTGCTCCGGGTACAGACAGTCCGAAAATTTTATTTCAATTAATTCAGTCTTAATTTAACATACAATTTATCAACCTTTAATTAACCTAGAAGTCTAGATCTTAAAAATAAGATTTTTTATGCATTCTTTGTCTTTACATAAATCTTAAATTCAATAGATTTCACCTTGTTTCATTGTCATTGATTTTAATTTTAAAAAAGATACTTTTTATTTTTTTGGGCCTTTTTGGGACTTACAATTTTTTGAGTCCCATATATTTTTTTAGATAATTGTGTGATTTTGGGCCTTATTGTTTAAATCTTCCAGTAATTTCAATTTTTAAAAAAGATATTTTTGGAACATTAATTTTGGGTCTTACATTGCGTAATTGTGATTTTGTGTCTCATTTTGGGCCCCAATTTTTGTCTTTTAATTTAAGACATATTTTCTATAATTGAGAATTTTTTTATATGGACTTATATTTTGCGGAGTTGGGAGTTTGGGCATTATTTTGGAAATTATAGTTTTGGGACTTATATTTCCAGACCTAAATTTGAGTCTTATAGTTTTGGGTATTATAATCTGATTGAATTATCGGGATTATTACTTAAGTACATTATTTGGGACTAATTTTGACCCTATAATTTTGAAATTTGTGATTTTTAAACTTAATTTTGGGCCTTATTGTTTGGGACTTATTTTGTAGCCTTTAGGTATTCAGATCTACACTTTGAAATTTAATTTCGGCATTTTTTGATGTAATTATAGTTTCTTTTGACCTTATCTTACACCTTACAGTTTGGGACTTATTTTGGCCTCTAAAAATAAGAATCCCCTTTCTAAAAATACAAAAATACTGACGAAATTATTAGAAATCGAAATAAGAGGAACAATTAAAATGGATTTCGGCCACGGTCGGTACTCCTACTCAAAAATACACGTCATGTACTTTAACTACTTCCTTCACTTCATTTAAATTCTTACAGTTTCGATACTTTTATTTATCTTTTATTTTAATTTTTGGTGACATAATATGGATTCTTTTGAATTTGAATTCTTTTAAATTTTGATTTACTTGTTAATATTAATTTTTGTTTAATTTTTTAATTTAATTTTTAATTTTAATTTAATTTTTCATTTAATTAATTTAATTTAAAAATTTTTAACTTTAATCTTGATGACGTTTTCATCTCTTTCATCCTTTCTCTCTTCTGTCCCATCATTGATATTTAACCATCGACCGACCAACCTACCGACCTACTCGTTAAGAGTCTGGATTTTCTGAAATGCAAGGCTTTAGCTGGAAAACGCATTTCGCAACTGGAAAGGCGTTCTTCAACCTTCCTTCTATTCTATTTTCTGCAAAAACTACTTTAAGTAGTTTCTCTACGTTCGTGGAATTTATTCCGGAATAGAATTTTTTTTATTTTATTTGAATATTTATTATCTATTTAAAAAACGCTAGTTTTTTTATTCAGAGTAGTGACGATCAATTTTTCAACTATTTGTACAAATTCCGATAACAATTTGAAATTAAAGTATTCAATTTTATTAAAAAAAAATAATAGAGTTTAAAAAAAATTGAAATGTTGAATTTAATTATTTTTATATTAAAAATTGAAATATATTAAATAATACCTAAAAAAATTTGTTTGTTTTCTTTTTTTCAATCAAATGTTTCAGAATTAAATTTTATTGCTAGTTAATTAAAAATTTCGCGCTCAGTGCTTCGCCACATGAAGCGGGATAAATGCATAAAGATCGATCTGCTCCATTTATAAGTGGCACTAAATTAATAATTAGTTAATATTAATAATCACATTACATACTATTTAAATAGATAAAACGCAAATTTCAAATCCATTCTATATTATCATTTATATTTTTATCAAGAAAATAATAAAAATTAATAAAAATATACCTGAAAAGTTTAAATTTTAAATTTAGCTCGAACACGAACTCACGAATTCTCCAAAGGTCGGTAAATGTCGATAATAGGAATCTACATAAAAAATCTCAAAAATAAATTATAAAAAAAACAGTATGAGAAATTCAAATTTTTAAAATTTTTTAAATAAAGCGACCATAATAATTAAAAATACACAAAAATCTATAAATAGAAAAAAAAATTAGTAAATAAAATACTAAATAATTGTGACAATTTTTCTTCAATTTCAAAGAAAATTGATTTTCATTTTTACTTAATACTTTAAAACTTGAATCAAAAGCAAAGACACTGGACAACTTTCACTGTAATTTTCTTCATTTCTCTGTAATTGACTTTTTATCATTTATGGCATCTGGAATTCGGTAACTCCTTTATATTTCCTGTTTATTTTTTTATTGACTTTATTTCCCCTTTATTTCGCTTTTTAACGTCTTTATTTGTCCGAAAATATTTTTAATAATAATAAAAAAGTGATAATAACAATATTTTGTCTTTTATCATTGAAAAACAAGAATTTGTAAAAATTTCCTGGCGTGGGCAAACTGCATTCGGGGTGTAGGCAGTTCTAGTCCGCCGTGAGTCTCGCCAACGCGAGATTTGCGTATTTGTATTTATTTCAAGAAAAAAAAAAAAAAAAAACCGACTACTTGAAACACAATAGCAAGAAATGTTTTTTTAAAAATCTTGTTGGAATCCAAAGAATAGAAAATCAGAGACAAATCATTTAGCAAAATTTCTTTACCGACACTTACCGACATTAGAGGGTTTATGTCTCTGCTAAGTTTAGAGATTAAGGCCACGTAAGACTTACCCGATCCCTATCTTACCGACATTTTTTTCTGTAACCTTACTTGTACATTTATTGAAATATCAAATTAAAAATTTCTAAAAATAAAGAAAATATGCTAAGGTATGCTTATCTGGTCTTAAATTTTTGTAAAAATAAAAAAAAATTTATTTTTTATAAATGTCAATATTTAGAACCAGATAAACGAACCTTAATGCGTTAGCTTCAATTATAGAAATTTTTAATTTGATATCTGAATAAATGAAGACGTAACGTTGCAGAAAAAAATGTCGGTAAGGCAGGGATCGGTTAAGTCTTACATGGCCTTAAATTAGATTGGCCTTAAATTTTTTTCTTGACAAACTAAAATCTGTGGACTGAAATATCGGACGAAAATAACGAAATATTAAAATAGTTTTTAGAACTTTGATATAATAATAAGAATTAAAAAGAAGTGTTATCTTAAATGAGATAAAACATTAATTATGTCACGTAAACGCCTCTGGCGACAAGAAAAGCTGAGTATAAGTTTGTTCGCATAATCCGGGAATCGCATTCAAGAATTCTCGAGTGCGTTGACCGTGTTCTGTATATACTTTCTTAGCAGCTTCAGTACTTGATTTCATAATTGTATTCTGAGAATTTTCTTCTTCTGATTTATAAACAAAAACCAGACAGAGTATAAATAATAATAATAATACTTTAGAAAATGGTTTAAAAATATCAAAGTAAGCTAAATATTGACTGCCCAGTGTTATGTTTTTTTTTTTTAAACGAAACTAGGTTTTTTCTACAAAACCAGGTTTTTTTTTTAGAACGAAGGAAAATTATTTTCCAGATAGAATTTTTACCATTTTCTATATATATAACACAGAAAACCAAGAACCACTTAAAAATAGACTATCAAATTGAATTGTAATTATTTCCAGGTATTCTCTTACGTTGGAAATCCACTAAGTAGAATAAATAGCAGACGTGTAATTTTAAGGCTTCAATTCTACAAATTATACTCTAGAGGAAAAAAGAAAATGTCAATGTTATCAAAATTATTTAACTACGTTTAATTAATTAAAATTTTTAAAAATAATTAAAAGGAAGTCATTACTAATTTCTTTGATAAAAGAATATTTTTTATTATAATAATTATTATTTTTAACAACCGTTAAAAAAAAAAAGAAAATAAATATTAAACATGGAATTACAGAAAATAATCAAATGAATAATTTAAAAAATCCAAATCGAATGCAAGATGTACATAAAATTTCATTGAAGTAAATAATCTTGTCCCTGACTTTTGATTAAAAATTCTCGTCACCCAAAAGAATTTCATCTCATTTTCTTGAGCATTGGCTAACAAACGAAGGAACACAAATTTCTTTCTTGATTCACATATCGCTCCTTTTATGCTCATTCAGTACTCACACCATTGCAAGTGTAAAATGTACACAGGTTGTGGGAGCGTAATAAGTGGGCGAGCCACCGATGAGAATAATAATTTAATCGGAAGAACGACTCTTCGTCTTTTTTTTTTTTTGTTAATTCTATACCTCTCTCTCTTTTGTTAATCGTCTCGTAAACATATTTGGAGACTACGAAATGTCGTCTAATTCCATATTTAGTCGCACCCACTTAATGAATCAAAAGCGACAGTCAAATGTCATAAAAAAACAAATAAATAAAAATAATATTAAAAAAATGGATTCTATGAAATTAAAAGAGAAAAAAATCGAACGAATCCAAATTTACCAAGAAAAATAGAATAGAATATTAGAATATTCAAATTTTATACTATTTAGAATATTTTTAATTTAAAATATTCGAAATTGCAATTTTTTAAAAAATTTAAGAATAAAAAATTAAAATCGCAGAGAGTTAAGTAACTAAGTGTCGAGAGTTCAGTACCGGGAGATAGGGTTCGATCCCCGACGTCTCAATTTTTTTTTTATATCACTTTTAAATTTTACAAATACCTAATGTTTTCTTTTTAAATTATAGAAATTCGATTTGAATTTCCTCTAAAAAAACTATTAAAAAAATATTAAATAAATTTAAAAAACTGGATGAAAAGAAGTAAATGACTAAAAATCACAAGAAAATTCTCACCAAAATAACTTTAAGTATCCAAATCATCCAGAGGCAGAAATCCTTTGATGGTATTCCACAATACACTTCTACGTCACGAGAATAAATCGATTTTTATATTTTCTATGCATCCCGAACCTCGAAAGTTCCATCCCCAACTTACATATAATATATTTTTTTTTTTTAAATATTTAAAAACATTTTTTTATGAGTTTTAATTAGTAGTTAACTTTAGGTAATAAAAACAGGGGAAAAAAGTTTAATTTTGTGGGAAAGAAGGCACTTGAAGAGGAGCCTGGAGTGCACTATTGCCAACTGTAAGAAGAGGCAGCTCGTGTTCAAGAAACTCGCACTGTTTCGTATCTGGATCGCGATACACGCACCGATGATCGCGTTAACTGTTAACGCGGAATTGTTACTTCCCGCGGTCAGATCTCCCATCTTCTTACGTATCAATTAGCGCCAATATCATTAATCATTTTTTTCTTTTTTTTTTTTTTTTAATAAATATGTAAGAAATTAAAATTAAATCGAAATTGATTCAATTATCAACAAGATTAGATAAAAACCACGTTTTAGAATTTTTCGCAGCTCAACTGAAAGTTTGTGTTATATAAGTGAAAGTTGAGGGTTCAAATCCCGGCACCCTAATTTTTTTCTTTTTATTTTATTTTTTTTTAATCAATGCGAAAGAAATTAAAATTAAATTAGAATTAATTATACAGTGATAAAAGTTAAGGGTTCGAATCCCAGGGCCCTAATTTTTTTTTCATATACACTAAATCGTTTAATTAATTTAATATTTATTTAATTTACGGAAATAAAAACGTATAAATTAAAATTTTTAATTGAGAAATTTGAGAAAAAATTCATCATATTAAAAATGGTCAAATCGTCTTTTAGTATTTTCTAAATAAATATTATTAAAAAAAACAACTAAAGAAGAAAATTGATTTTTAATGACCTAGACTTGTCCACACCTTGTTTTCACACTATTACAATATTATATGTACGTTTGATTCGATCCAGAGCTTCACGCCTACACCTAGGAAATTTAGTTACACAAGTCCACGAGTTCATTTTAATAATAATAATAATAATAATAATAATAACAATAACGATAGAAAAATTTACGTAATGTACCGAGAAAGATCACTCGAAATACATTCCGGATATGTTATTATTATTATAGCTGCTCTCGTAGTAGATACCTTCAGTTTATACTGGTAGCTTGTGTATCCAATTCGCATAATGAGGTTGCAAGATTATGAATGAAATTCCACGGCCGGTGCTTTCCTTTATAGATTGCGTTTGATAGAATATCAATTTCATAAAATGTAGAAAAGATACCAAAAATGAATGAATAAATTTTAATTAATTAATAACTATTTGCTACAATAGGTTTTCAATATTATTATTATTATTATTATTATTATTATTCGAAAACAAAATTGCTCCAAATTTTTGGAAATTAAAATTTTTTTTTGACTAGAAGATTTCAAATTTGCTATTTTCGAATTTAGAGATTAAATTTTTTTTCCAAATTTAGCTCGGACACGAACCCTAGAACACTCTGAATTGCAAAATTTTTTCCAGAAAATTTATTCGGGCAATTCTGGCAAAAATTTTTCAAATTTTACACAAATCTAATACAATTCTCTCTGATGAGAATGTAAAAAAGCTAAAAAAAATGGAGTAACCCTTCAAAAATTCATAAAGTTTAAAAATAAATGCCGAAACCTGTAATAGCGAGTAAACTCAAACAGAGGAGTGGTCTACATCAATCTTTTTTTTCTCAAGAACAAAAATAACCACTCAGTCTTTTAACTTCGATTAACAATTTTTAGGTCATCCGGTAATTCGATCGACAGGTGGCTTCCGGTTTTCAAAATACGGAAAATCAGGCATCAAAATTCATATTTTCTAGATTTATTTGTTTTTAAATTATTTGTATTTTTATTTTTGACATTTTAGAAATTTTTAATAAAAAGGATTATTAAAATTTTTTAGAAGAGAAACTCTACATTTTATTACAGATTTTAAAGATTTCTTTTTTTTTTCTTAATCTTATTCTGTACACATATGTTATTTGTCACTTAAAGAGCAGTTGCAAGATTTAATAATAAAGTTTGTAAGCCGAGCATTCCTTGTGCCAGGTCACCGATTCAGTAAACCAATAGGACGATGAAAATTACAAGTGTGAAATTTCAATAGAATATCTCACAATATTAATAACATTTTATTAAAATTTAAAACAAAATGAATAAAATTATTTTAAATTGCCAAAAATTTAGTTTTTTTTAGTAATTTTAAACGAGTTTACGAAAATTTAACGATTTAACGAAACTAGGTTTTTTGAATCGAGATTTTAGGATCTAGATTTACCAATTTTTTTTAAATCAAAAATTTATATTTCCTGTTAAATATATTGTATAGTATAATACGGAAATTTTTTTTGTTTTTTTTTTTCAGACGTCTTAAGTCATCGATACTCCACGTAATGCAATAAAAACATCGATAAATCTCAATTAAAGCGAGTAAAAAATTTTTCGTAAGAAAAAGGCCTCGAGTAACTCGGTGGGTGTAAATCGTTTTCCAATCCCACGTATTATTATGATAGCAATCACTTCGATTATCGAAAGATATCGACTTTCGAGAAACAGTTATGAATCAATTTATATTTTATAGCACAAAGTCCAGATGCATAATCTGATCTATAACAAGCCGGATTGTTGAATGCTAAATTTATTGAGGGGACTCTAATGTATAATTCGCGCCTGAAAGCATGCTTGAGCTTCACGTGAATACTCTAACATGTGTGATTAACCTACTAATTAGTTGTGCAACGACTTTGGCTGCCAAGCCGCCTCCAATGCCTCCAATGCCTCCATTGCATCGTATCAACATTCTTAAGTCTTAAATTAAAATTTTTTTCATTCTAATGATACTTAATGAGCAAATTTAGTTTCTTCAACTTTTTTTCATACAAAAACCTTCTTAGAACGAAATTAAGTTTTCTAAAACGAAACTAAGTTTTTTAAAATGAAATTAGGTTTTTTTAAAAGAAATTTCGGTTTCTGAAAATAAAACTAAGTTTTTTAGAAAGAAATTGGAGTGCTTTAAACGAAACTAGGTTTTTTTTGGAACAAAACTAGGTTTTTAAAACGACACTAGGTCTTTTAAAACGGAACTAGGTTTTTTTAAATCGAAAATAGGTTTTTAAGCACGAAACTAGGTCTTTTTGGAACAAAACTGGGTTTTTAAAACGAAACTAGGTTTTTTAAAACGAAACTAGGTTTTTTAAAACGACACTAGGTTTTTTAGGACGAAATTAGATCTTTTTAGAACAAAGATAGGTGTTTAGAACAAAACTAGGTCTTTTTGGAACAAAACTAGGGTTTTAAAACGACACTAGGTTTTTTTAAAACGAAAATAGGTTTTTAAGCACGAAACTAGGTCTTTTTGGAACAAAACTGGGTTTTTAAAACGAAACTAGGTTTTTTCAAACGACACTAGGTTTTTTAGGACGAAATTAGATCTTTTTAGAACAAAAATAGGTGTTTAGAACAAAACTAGGTCTTTTTGGAACAAAACTAGGGTTTTAAAACGATACTAGGTTTTTTTAAAACGAAACTAGGTCTTTTAAAACAAAAATAGGCCTTTTAAAACGAAACTAGGTTTTTTTAAAACGAAAATAGGTTTTTAAGAACGCAACTAGGTCTTTTTGGAACAAAACTAGATGGTTTAAAACAAAACTAGGTCTTTAAGAAACTAGGCTTTTAAAACTGGGTTTTTAAAACGAAACTAGGTTTTTTAAAACGACACTAGGTTTTTAGGACGAAATTAGATCTTTTTAGAACAAAAATAGGTGTTTAGAACAAAACTAGGTCTTTTTGGAACAAAACTAAGGTTTTAAAACGACACTAGGTTTTTTTAAAACGAAACTAGGTTTTTAAGAACGAAAATAGTTCTTTTTGGAACAAAATTAGGTTTTTGAGACCGTAACTAGGTTTTTTAAAACGAAAAGTCTTTTAAAATAAAATTAGGTTTTTTAGAACGAAACTTCATAGTTTCTGCAACTCGCCACTCGTACTATTCTTGGTCTCAATGAATAAGATCTGGATTTTGGCTTACCTGAAACATAAATAAATGACATTTTGTTAGTTTTATAAATAAATTACGATTTATAATTAAATTACACTTTTTAGTACGAAACTAGGTTTTTTAGAACGAAAATAAGTTTTTAGAATGAAACTTCAAAATGATTAAAATCGACTTATGGTAAATTAAGCCAAAGTATTAAAGTTTTTGTATACTGTCTATCAAGTTTAAAAATAGATTGGAAAAATCCGAGAGATCTTTAAATAAAATGCTTATAGATCTTTATAGATAAAATTAGCTCGATGCGAGACTTTAATCTTTAATAGCAATCTCCTTCATTGAAGCAATGACCATTTAATTCAAAGGGACGTTTATAAAGTTCATTTTATTTTTTTTTTTAGGAGGTCAACAGCCTGCAAAATATTAACTACTATTTTAGTGAAAGTGTTTTTTTAGAATATGCGGAAATTCGCAAAGGAAAGTCTTTGTTTCCTTTTGGACAATCTTTTCAATTTGTGGACCACATATCCTGAAAGTCTTCATTTAAGTATTGTGACACCTCAGGAAGGTTTTCGAATTTATTTTAAATTTTATGAAAACTCACATAGCTCTATTTAATAATAGGTTTTTTTTAAGACCAAAAATAGGTTTTTAGAATAAATTTAGGTGTTTCTTGAACGAAAATAGGTTTTTTAGAATGAAACTAGGTTTTTTTAAAACGAACAAAAGTTTTTTAAATGATGCTCAAATTTCGACTAAGGAATTAATTTCCCGAAATTCATTCTACAAATTTTATTTCTGTTTTCTGCACCAAAAAATATTTTGTCATTTTATAAGCTCTAAGCTGATAATAATATTTATGCTTCTCTATCTTCTCGTGAATCATACAAAAAACTATTAAAGTTTAATAATCCAATCGTGTTTAGTATAAATAGAAGTTAAAAAAAAAGTTTACTTATAGTTCGGCATATTCTTCAAAAATCAGTTTTTGAATCTCTATGTACAAAAAATGAAGAACGTTGTTGGAATTTTATTCATTACATTCGTAGTTTTACTGAATTCTATTCGTAAGTATAATGATATTAATATTATTAATACTACCAGTTTTAGGTAAATTATTATTATTATTTTTTTTTTTAGTAACTATAACATATGGTTTTTTCAAGTTACTTAACAATTTACTTTTTTCTCTCCCTTAATTTTTTAATTTAAAATTAAAAATAAATTACATAACATAACATAATAGCTATTGTTCCAGTCTACAGAAACAAATCTAAAAACTTTCAATTTCTTTTTACAGAATTGAGTTCAGGAAGTTTTAATCCAGGAGGAAATTTTCAACCCAACGGAGGTAGATCTAATACTATTCGACCTTATCCTACAAGAATTCCTTTGAGAACGGGTCACGTTATATCATTACCAAATGGTCGTTATTATACTTCAATCTCAAATAATAATGCTCGAGTTTTTTATAATCCAATTACTCGCGTTGTATATGTATCCCAGGAAGCACCATATGGTACGATTCGTACCATAATAGGTCCTCTAGATACCTAGAAATCCATTTTCGCCTGCTGTATAACTATCAATGCCTTAAATAAAATCCAAAAATATTTTTTGTGTAAATTATACATTTCACGTTCCAAAATAAAGCAGGTTTTTTTTTTAAACGAAAAAATGTGGTTTTTTTTAACTAAATTGGGTTTCACAAAACCGAAATTACGTTTTTAGGACGAAATTAGGTCTTTTTAGAATGAAAATAAGTTTTTTAAAACAAAAAAAGGTTTTTTAAAACGAAACTAGGTTTTTTAGAACGAAATTAGGTTTTTAAGAACGAAACTAGGTCTTTTAAACCTAAACTAGGTTTTTCAGAACGAAACTAGGTTCTTTAAACCGAAACTTGATTATATAGTTAAATCAAAATGTTTTAAGTAAAGTATTTTGAAGTTTTAAGTAAAGTATTTTATTTTTAGAATAGGCTGTAAATGTAAGTAAATATTTGATTTTAATAGATTAAAAAATTACACAACAACAATGAATTACTAATATTCACTTCGATCAAGAAAACACAAGTCAGCAAAGAAAACATGATATCGTAACAATGTCACATAATTTATAGACAATAGTAAATAAACTAATTAATAAGATTTAGGAAAAATTTACAGCGAAGGTCGAAGAGCTCGTTTTATCAAAACGATTAAAAATTGTACAATCACGAGTGTAATTAAATTAAGAAATCTCTACAAAAATTAACTTCTGTTTAGTATTCCCTATTTTATAGACAATATAGGCTATAAAATAAATGATTTTAAAAATTAATAAAGTATAAAACAAAAATAAACTAATATTGAAAGCTGTTCTAATTAAGAAACATTATTTAGAAAAAAAATTATAACTTAATCAATAGACTGCATAAAGTTAATTGCCTAATTTAGCTAATTATTCAATTATTAAAACGACGAAAAACTATTGTTCCAATCTACAGAAACAAATCTATAAACTTCCAATTTATTTTTACAGAATGGAGTTCAGGAAGTTCTCCACCAGAAGGAAGTTCTCAACCACCAGGAGAAACTAATAGGCGTCCTCAAGTTAATAATTTTGATCCTCCTCGACTTATTCATTTGAGATTGAATCAAGTTATATTATTGCCAAATAATCGATATTATACTTCAATAGCAAATAGTCCGGTTAGAATATTTTATAATCAATTTACTCACGTTGTAAAAGTAATACAGATAGGACCAAACGGTGTGGTTTGTAAGAAAATATATCCTCTACCTTCATTTTTACGTTCACCTCAACCTGGGGCTTAACCCTGAAGTGGTTAAATAAAATAAAAAAAGATTTTCCATGTACAAAGTGTGCAACCTCATATTTTTGAATAAAAACTTTATTCAATGACAATTACTCTTATATATTTTTAAATTATCATTAGAGAAGGTTTTAGACTTATGAAAAACAAAATTAAGGTTTTTTAGTCCAAAATTAGATTTTTTAGAACGAAACTGGAGTTTTCTTTAACGAAACTAGGGTTTTTGGAATGAAAATAGGTCCTATTGAACAAAAACTAGTTTGTTGGTCGAAACTAGACTTTTTTCAGAACGAAACTAGGTATTTTAAAACAAAAATAGGTTTTTCAAAACGAAACTAGGTATTTGAAAATGGAACTAGGTTTTTTTCAGAACGAAAATAGGTTCGTAAAAACGAAAGTAGGTTTTTATAACGAAAAAAGTTTTTCAAATAGAAACTAAGCTTTTAAAAAAGAAACTAGGTTCTTTAAAACGAAACTAGGTTTTTTTAGACAGAAAATATGTTTTTTTAGAACAAAAATAAATTCTTTAAAATGAAAATTTTTTTTTTACACCCAGTTCTGAACCGGTTATATAAAATAATTAACATTAACTGATTAAATATTGTTTCTTTGCATTACACAATGTTTTTATCAAAACTGGACTCCTATCAACAGTAATTAAAAACAATTTCAAAACAAGAGTTAATATTGCTTTATGTAATACATTTTTAAAATCAAAGATAAAAGAAAAATTATACGTCTTTATTGTACAAATATTATAAACATAGATTAACCTGAGGCATATATATATATATATGCATGGGGAAAAAATGTGTGTTTTTCGCAGTATTCAAGTAATTTTTTAAGAAACCGTTACCTGCATTTTGAAAAAATGGGACTATTTAACATTGGAACTCTGTTCATAACTTTGGCCGTCTTATCTTTTTCTATTGGTAAGAAAAGATAGAGTAATATTAATATGTATATTTATTAATATGTGTCTATATAGTTTGCCATTTTATGCATTCTTTTTAAAAGAAACTCGATATTTTTCAACGAAAGTTGGGTTTTTAGAACTCAACTAGGGTTTACTAAACGAAACTAGGTTTTTTAAACCGAACTCGGTATTTATAAGCCAAACTAGGCTTTTTGAGACCAAAAATAGGTTTTTGAGAATGAAACTAGCTTTTTAAAACGAAATTAAACTGTTTCAAACGAAATAAGGTTTTTTGGAACAAAATTAGGTTTTTTAGACTGTAACTAGGTTTTTTAGAACGAAACTTCATAGTTTCTGCAACTCGCCACTCGTACTATTCTTGGTCTCAATTAATAAGATCTGGATTTTGGCTTACCTGAAACATAAATAAATGACATTTTGTTAATTTTATAAATAAATTACGATTTTATAATTAAATTACATTTTTAGAACGAAACTAGGTTTTTTAGAACGAAAATAGGTTTTTAGAATGAAACTTCAAAATGATTAAAATCGACTTATGGTAAATTAAGCCAAAGTATTAAAGTTTTTGTATACTGTCTATCAAGTTTAAAAATAGATTGGAAAAATCCGAGAGATCTTTAAATAAAATGCTTATAGATCTTTATAGATAAAATTAGCTCGATGCGAGACTTTAATCTTTAATAGCAATCTCCTTCATTGAAGCAATGGCCATTTAATTTAAAGGGACGTTTGTAAAGTTTATTTTTTTTCTTAGGAGGTCAACAGCCTGTAAAATATTAACTACTATTTTAGTGAAAGCGTTTTTTTAGAATATGCGGAAATTCGCAAAGGAAAGTCTTTGTTTCCTTTTGGACTATCTTTTCAATTTGTGGACCACGTATCCTGAAAGTCTTCATTTAAGTATTGTGACACCTCAGGAAGGTTTTCGAATTTATTTTAAATTTTATGAAAACTCACATAGCTCTATTTAATAATAGGTTTTTTTTTAAGACCAAAAATAGGTTTTTAGAATAAATTAGGTGTTTCTTGAACGAACATATGTTTTTTAGAATGAAACTAGGTTTTTTTAAAACGAACAAAAGTTTTTTAAATGATGCTCAAATTTCGACTAAGGAATTAATTTCCCGAAATTCATTCTACAAATTTTATTTCTGTTTTCTTCACCAAAAAATATTTTGTCATTTTATAAGCTCTAAGCTGATAATAATATTTATGCTTCTCTATCTTCTCGTGAATCATACAAAAAACTATTAAAGTTTAATAATTGCTAAAATGACGAACAGCAAAACTTCTAGTCTACAGAAAAACAACTACAAACTTCAAATTTCTTTTCATAGAATTGAGTTCAGGAAGTTCTAGAGGAGAAGGAAGTCAAATTCCTCATCGACAACACGCCACTGATTCTGATCGTCCAGTAACTATTGATTTGAGAAAAGGACAACGAATATTAGTGGGTAATGGACGTTTTTATACCTCCCATGCAAATGAACAGGCTGTAATATTTTATAATCGAAATACTCAAGTTGTACATGTATTTCAGAAAAATGAAAATGGTGTTGCGGTTGATACCAAATTGATACCTTTACCTAGAGATCCTCTACCTCCTATACGAGAATGAAAACTTTATTCATTGAAAATAATTACGGCAATCCGGCTGACGATTTATTCATTCATTCTGTCAAGTTTTGTGCACCTTATGTTTGGTTCTTAATTTTTTTTGTTAGTTTGCTGCTTCGGGAAAATTATTTAAAATTTCTATTACATCTCGAAATTTCCAGCACTATTTGTATTTTGAACACTCAATAAAGATTTATTATTATTATTATTATTATTATTATTATTATTAATATTATTATTATTATTATTAAACTGCATTTCTTTCAAACAGAACCAGTCTTTTAGACCGAAACTACATTTTTGAGAACAATTTGGTTTTTAGTTATCAATATTTAGAAACAAAACTAGGGTTTTCAGAACGAAATTAGGTCTTTTAGAAGGAAATTAGGTCTTTTTAGGACGAAAATAGGTTTTTTAGGACGAAACTAGGTCTTTTAAAACGAAACTAGGTCTTTTAAAATGGAAATAGGTTTTTTTTAAATGAAACTAGGTTTTTCGGAACGAAAATAGGTCTTTTAAACCAAAACTAGGTTTTTTTTAGAACGAAACTAGGTTTTTCAGAACGAAATTAGGTCTTTTAGAAGGAAACTAGGTCTTTTTAGGACGAAACTAGGTTTTTTAGAACGAAACTAGGTCTTTTAAAACAGAAATAGGTCTTTTAAAACGAAACTAGGTCTAGGATAATTTAACTTCCCGGTTTAGTATTCTTTATATTTTTCAGATTATAACACATGAATTAATATTAAAAATATTTCGACCCCTCCGCCAACATGAATTTATGCGCACAACCCTGGTACATTAAAAGATTACCCAAGAACAATAAATTAAGATTATCTTCAGCTTAGAAAAATACGCCATAGAAAAAAATATAAAATACATACATAATAGACCTTATCGTTTTTAATACAACAATTACTCTTAAAAATTTTGACACTATTTATGGACAAGTCTACATAAAGAAGTTAGGAAACCAAAAATTCACACGTGACATTTCGTGACATTTCATCTTTTTGATTTATGGCATATAGCTTTATCTGAAGTACATATATATACGAGTAAATAAATTTACGTTTTGCACAGTATTCAAGCAATTTGAGAAGGAACGTTATACCCACATTTTGAAATAATGGGACTAATTAAAATTGGACTTCTGTTCATAACTTTGGCGGTCTTATTTTGTTCTATTGGTAAATATAAATATAGTAATAATAATAATAATAATAATAATATAAATACTGTAACTTAAATTATTAATATTATTACTTTTTATTAAGGTGTCAAGTTTTAAAAGCTAATAATATTGTAT
>UCOK01011588.1:0-12766 GCA_900474325.1 Synergus umbraculus
GTTTATATATATATATATATATATATATATATATATACCATTAATAAGTCCAGGGTGAAACAAGATTCAATTATTCAATTTCCATAAGATTTCCCTGATTTTTCCCTGACTTTCAGATGCGAATTTCCCTGACAGAAAAGTATTAAAAATACGTATAAATTTTCAGTAATAATACTATTCAAATTTTTTTTTAATTTCGTATTATCACTTTAACTCATTAACGTCCAGCCGTACGCATTTTGTACACCTCTCTTCCCGCGCTATTGCATTTGGAGCACAAAAAAATCTAAAAAAATGTATACTTATAGTTTGAAGTGTGCTCTTTCCGATTTTTTTGTTGGAAAATGCAGTTTGAAACAAAAAAAACATGATTTTCGAAGGCATTTTTTTTTTAATCGAGTTTTCAAAGATTTACAGGCTTGGAATCATCTTGGAACCGGTCTAGATCGAAAAAAATTATTTTTCTGCCCTCCGGCCAGAAAGCGTCAACTTTCCGGCCGCTGCGCTAAACTAAGTTGCCGCTTTCTGGCGTCGTCGAGCAGAAAAATAGTATACACACCTTGGCCAGTAAAAAAGAAAGCCTCAGATCTGAGACATTTCTTATTTTACTGGCCTAGGTATGTAATATACTATTTTGTTCGAAAAATGCAGCTTGAAACAAAAAAAAACATGATTTTCGAAGTCATTTTTTTTTAAATCGAGTTTTCAAAGATTTACAGGCTTGGAATCGTCTTGGAACCGGTCTAGATCGTTGACGCGATGTCTGAATTTAAAGAATATGAGGTTTTCAAGTCATTTTAAACAATTAGAAACTTCAAAATGGCGCCCGAATTGCAAAATTTTTCCCAGAAAATTCATGATTTTTTTTCTCAGAAACGAAGCACTTTCCTAAAAAATTAAAAAGAACAAAAAGTGCTTAGAATTGACCAGCAAATCTCTTGGAATCATTAGAAACCTAGAGAATCTCAAAAAATACCCAGAAATTATTTATAATCCTTCGAAATCTTTAGATAGTTTCTAAAATTTTTCTTAAATAAATCATAAAACTTAAATACGTAATACAACAAAAATAACATAGTTAACGTAAATGTCAATTTCTATTTCCCTGACATTTCCCTGTCTTCCCTGACTTCCCTGACCGCATCATCAAAAATACACTTTTGAAAACAAAATTACTATTCGATATCAACAGTAGCCACAGAAAAAATTGAATGGATCTCGATTATCTCCTTGAAACAAACAAGGTCGTTAATTTTACTCGAATTATCCACTTCCTATGTCAGATCGTGTTTTCCCCTTGCTGAAAAAAGTCTACATTTTTTCGGATCAGCCAATCCATAATCCTCGTTACGATAATTCTAGACTCGGACTTGAAGTCACGAGGTCGATAGAGTTGCAAACGTAAAATCGATCGCATACACCGGTAGGTAGGCATGCACTGCTTCAGATCGGATCGAAACGATCGAGAGATCTATCGTGCGAGAGTTATACCGACGATGTTTGTGTTCCCGGGTAAGAAATAGATCGAATTGTCCTGCAGCGTTATCCTCGACCCGCTTCGAGCCCAACTACCATAGAGTCAGCAAGGGGCTATTAAAATCCACGCCGACTTGAATAAAATCATCAGAGACACGATGCAAAAAACAGAGTTGAAGCTTAATCAAATCAATTGATCTCGAAGTGAATCGTCACGTGTTTCTAGAGAATCTAGAGCCTCAGCATATGGAATTGAAGGAAAAAAGAAGAAATATATCATATGACATATAATTTATGTATTCCTGCTTCATTCATCCATCTTTCATCATTTTAATATTTTTTTTAATGTTTTACATGTTCAGAAAAACGTGTAACCGTTTACGTCCTCATAGTGAGGCCGGGAAAGTAAGAAATTAGTAGATCAATGCTCGTTATCAGATTCCAGAGATTTCCGAGCTAGATTTCCACTCCTACGTTTCTATGTCCTAGCGACCAGTTTTTATCATGAACATAGAGTATGAATTATAAATATGAGTTGATTAAAGGAGCTTAATTGCTAGTATTTAGCTAAAAGCGTTTTGTTTAAAAATTCGTGAAATTAACGCATTATTCGAATGTTTCTTTCCACTGATAATGAAACACGGGATTGCACTTATCTCTTCAATAAAAAATTGCCATTATGTGCATTTCGTGCAACTTGGATATTTTATTCATTAATTATTTCTAAGTTTAAATCAGTCGAGATTTTATTGGAATATTTATATTTTAGTGTTTATGCAATTTCTGAACAGGAAAAAATTCTGTGCTGATAGATTATTATTATTATTATTATTATTATTATTATTATTATTAATGCATTTAATAACAAAATGAAAGCATTTTATTTAATTTTACTTAAACTATGCGTAATGATCAAATTATCCTCTGCCATTTTCTCAACAGAAGATCACGTAAATTTAATTTTGGATGTATATAATGTGTATAAACCTTCCTCACTACTCTTGATACACTTTGATGATTATCGCAGTAAGTTTCAACAGAAGCTAAGTTTAAATAGAAGATATTAGTTCAAATTTTCAAAATATGAATTAATGTAATTAATTAATTAATTAATTTAATTGTATGATTTTCTTAGATTGGACAAAAATGAGTTCAATTTTCAACATGCAAGCATCGTTATCGAGAAAAATAATGTCATCAGTTGTAAACTTTGACGATTATTACTCGTTCATGAAAATAAGAGACTCATTTTATGGAAAAAGAATAAATAGTGATGTAAAACCGATGAGTGTCTTTTATCTGAATTCTGAAAGAAACATGAAAAAAATGAAGGATTTAGAGAATTATTTTCCAAGAAATTCAGCGAATCTCGTCCTTTTTATGAAAACTGAACTCGAATTTTGTATGAGTCCTACTGGGAATCCTTTTTTTATTCGGGGAGGTTTCACGTTCCTTGTTAAATGTTACGAAGATAATAACATTCAAAAATGGTATTTGTTAAACAAAAACAAAATGAGAGTTTTTAAGTGGGGTTCTTGGAACCGAAAATCCGGACTAGTTCTTCAAAAATCAGACTCAATGTTCAAAGAAATAAATCAGTTGAATGGAGAAGTTTTGGTAGTTACTTCAGTGGAGGTAATTAATTAAAAAGTTAATCTTTTGGTTTTAAGGCCGTGTGAGACTTACCCGATTCCTACCTTACCGACATTTTTTTCTCTGCAATGCTACGTTTACATTTATTGAGTTATCAAATTGAAAATTTCTAAAATTTAAGTTAAAGCATTAAGGTACGTTTATCTGGTCCTAAATATTGGCATTTATATAAAAAAATTATTTTAATTATTTTATATAAAATTTTTCTTATTTTTACAAAAATTTAAGACCAGATGAACAGACCTTAGCATATTTTCTTTAATTTTAGAAATTTTCAATTTGATATCTCAATAAATGTAAACGTAGCGTTGCAGAGAAAAAAATGTCGGTAAGGTAGGGATCGGGTAAGTATTACACGGCCTTAATGCTAATAATACAGTAATTCACACATGTTTACTTTAGGATCTGGAAATATTCAATTTTTACTCTGAAAGTATAATACTGGCTCTCAGACGAGCTGCAAATTTTACGATTAGAAAAATTGATGCGCAGAAATCATACGGAAATTGGAATGAAAACAATAAAACTTGGTCAGGTGCATTGAGTCTTCTAGAAAATGGCAAGGTTGATTTGGTAGCATCATTATTTTTAATGACGTCACAGCGATCTTCTAGTTTCGATTATACATTTCCAGTAAAGCGTTATGAATCTTCTCTTTATATACGGAAACCTTCAACTAAATCAGTAATTTGTTGGACAGGTTACTTAATGGTAAAAATTCTTAAACAATTTAAAATTTAAAAATAATAATAATAATAATAATGATAATAAATAAACATGCATTCAACTTTTTAGCCTTTTACGTATGAACTTTGGATAACTATTGCATTGATGTTTATAAGCATGCATGCTCTTCTCACTTTTATGAAAACAAAATTACAAAATGGTTTCCGAAGGAGGAAATACGTAATAGAGAATTACCTTTATGTTTGGCACTGTTATTGTCAACAAGGTTTATCAGGTTATTGTTATTGTTTTTTTTTTAATTTTATTTTGACATTTTTTACGTATATTCAAATCACAACACAGAAAAAACAAGGACTGAAAGTTTTTACAGCTAAAATCAATTTTTAGGCTGAATTTCAGTCTTAAGTCAGTTTTTAGTCTTGTTTTAAGACTAAGAAATCTAAAAACAAGACTTCTTAGTCTTAAAACAAGACTAAAAACTGACTTAAGGCTGAAATTCAGCCTAAAAACTGATTTCAGCTGTAAACACTTTCAGTCCTTGTTTTTTCTGTGAGAGGGGCGTTTTTTCTGGTGTGGGGTAAATGGGGTGCAAAAGAGGCGTTTTTTCTGCTGTGGGGCAAATGGGGTGCAAAAAGGGCGTTTTTCTGGTGTAGGGCAAATGATGTGCAAAAGGGGTGTTTTTTTCTAGTGTGGGGCAAATGTGGTGCAAAAGGGTCCTTTTTCTGATGTGGGGCAAATGGGGTGCAAATGGGGCATTCTTTTCTGGTATTGGGCAAATGGGGTGCAAAAGGGGCGTTTTTTCTGATGTGGGGCAAATAAAGTGCAGTAAATTATTATCATCACAAATTATTATTTATTACTGTGAGTTTTTGTATAATTATATAAGTGTACGTCTTTATAATTTCCTACAGAGTTTCCAAAGTCAACATCCCTACGGATAGTTTACACTTCAATTTTTCTTTTCGCTTATATAATTCTATGTGTCTATTCTGCTTGTTTCATCTCTGATCTGACTATCAATAGTCAAAATCTACCTTTTACTAGTTTAGAAGGTTTTCTGAAAGAGAAATCCTACAAGTTGGCAGTTTTTCGAGATACTGGGACCTTCGAATATTTGCAGGTAAAAATAAATATGTAACGCATTTACAGCATTAATTAATTTTATTAATCATTATTATTAATGCATTATGTTGTTTAATGATATTTTTTTACAAGAATTCGACAGCATCTCCATGGAAAGAAATGGCTCAGTTATTGATAAACAAGAACGAATTGCCTCCGACTGCTAAGGATGCCTTAAACATGGCAAATATTAAATATTAACATAAATATTTTTTTTGTCATTTTATAATATCAAAATATAATAATTAATATGCAAAATATATGTACAAAATAGATTTCTTTTCAGATTTGTCAAAATAATGTAGCCTTCTGGTCAAACGACGTAGATATTTCAGAACTGGGAAACACACCACGACCATGTCCTTTGGTTAAAATAAAAACAGGTCTTTACATTTACACGGCTATGGTTTTACAGAAAAATAGTCCATTTACCAAAGTTCTTAATTATCAGTAAGTATTTTTTTAGTATCTACATTAATGTACTACAAATACATATATATTATAATATATAATTCGAATTTTGTAGGACTAAGTTTAAATTTACTGTTTTAGCCTTGAAAGAATCAAAGAAGCTGGATTTTTTAACTATCTTGATTCTAAATTTACCTTCCAGCAAAATCTTTCATTGACTAAACATAATTTTACAAATATTACTTTTTGGCACACATGTACTTTATTGACGATTATTGCTGGAGGTGTGGTTTTGTCTCTCATGATATTATGCCTCGAAAAAATGGATTACAACTCGTATTGTAAAAATGCTTAATTATTAAACAATACTTAATTATTGTCAAATAAGAAATATATTTAACAACAATAATGCACGCCAGATTTAAGGATTTTAAGGATTAATTTTAAGAATTGTAAGGATTTTATGGAATTTATGGATTTCAAGGATTTTAAGGATTTTAAGGACTTCAGGGAATTTAAGGATTCCAAGGATTTTAAGAAATAATTTTAAGGATTGTAAGCATTTTGAGGATATTTAAGGATTTTAAGGATTTTAAGGATATTTAAGAATTTTAATGGTTTTAAGGACTTTATGAATTTTTATGGATTTAAGTTTTTAAGGATTTTATGGAATTTATGGATTTCAAGGATTTTAAGAAATAATTTTAAGAATTGTAAGAATTTTAAGGATATCTAAGGATTTTAAGGATTTTAAGGATATTAAGAAATTTAAGGATTTTAATGATTGTAAGGATTTTAAGGATTTTAAGAAATAATTTTGAAGATTGTAAGAATTTTAAGGATATTTAAGGATTTTAAGAAATAATTTTAAAGATTGTAAGAATTTTAAGGATTTTAAGGATATTTAATGATTGTAAGGATCTTAAGGATATTTAAGGATTTTAAGGATTTTTAAGAATTTTAAGGGTTTTAAGGATTTTATGATTTTAAGGATTTAAGGTTTTAAGGATTTTATGGAATTTATGGATTTCAAGGATTTTAAGAATTGTAAGGATTTTAAGGATATTTAAGTATTTTCAGGATTTTAAGGATTTCAAGAAATTTTAAGTGATTCCAGGGAATTTAAAAGGATTTCCAAAGAATGTAAGAATTTTCCAGAACATTCACAAGATTAAAAAAAATTATAAGATATCATAAAGGACTTTAAGAAATTTTCGTATATCTTAAGAGATTTCAAGTGATTTTAAGGAATTTAAAAAAGAGTTTCAAAAAAATTTCAAGTGATTCTAGGGAATTTAGAAGGATTTTAAGATATTTCCTAAGATTTAAAACTTATCAAGTTTCATTATCAGCAAATTGGTACAATTAATGAGATATTACTACTGTACCATTGCCCCATAAATTCCCAATAATATTAAAATATTTTGATCAAAAGTAGAAATGTCAACTAGAACCTCGTCAGAACCCTATTTTAAATACTAATTGCTGCAATTTCATTAGTAAATCATATAAATATTAAATGAAATTGATTTTGAAGAGTATAAACAATCAGATATGGAAAATACTGAATAAATAAAGAATATTAAAAAATGTAACAATTAATCAAGAACGTCCATTAAACATATTAACTCTCGATCCACTTTCACTATAAAACACTACACTTCCATTGTTTTCTCGTGATATCAAAAAGAGGTTTTAATCGCAAGATGAAATCCTTGATCTACTTAACATTTCTGAAATTCGGCTATTTGATGCATTATCCAACATTATTTGCCTTGCAAACAACGGACAACGTCAATTTCATTTCCGATATTTTCAATGTCTACAAACCGACCTCAATAATTCTTATACACTCTACTGATAAATGGAGTAAGTTTTTCTACTCTTTAATTACAGTTCACTCTTCCAAAAAATAAAATTTTTAACTAAAATACTAAAATAATAAAATTTTTTAAATAAAATTTTCAACTAATTGTCTGTAGACTGGTCGCAGATGAAGTTAATTTTCAACATCCAATTACTACTCTCGCAGAAAAAAATTGTGACCTTGACTCTAAGTTTAGAAGAAATATCTTCTTTTAAAAATAACAGTTTAAATAATCTCAAAAACGATACTAAAACAATGAGTGTTTTTTTCCTGACAACCGAAAAGGCTTTGAAAGAAATGAAAGTGGTACCAATGAGATTCTTAAGCAAATTAATAAACATTCTTCTTTTCACAAATAACACAGAATCTTTAGTAAAATTTTGTATGAATCCGACTGGCAATGAATTTCTTTTTCGCAAAGATATATCGTTTATTGTAAAATGTTATAAAGACAGTGTAATTAAAAAATGGCGGCCCCTAAAATCGAAGAAAATGAGTTTTTCTGATTGGGCTACGTGGGTACCAAAAAGGGGACTTGTTCTTAAAGAGGAGAACTTGGAGTACAAAGATTTTTATCAATTGGATGGACAAGTTTTGATTGCTACATCAGTGAAGGAACAAGAGCAATTAATGCAGTTTACTGACGATATTTTAGTCGCTCTTGGATTGGCTGCCAATTTGACGATAATAAAAATTGAAGCGCAGGAATCTTATGGTTCTTGGAATAAAACTATTCAATCGTGGACAGGTGCGACTGAACTAGTTGCAAATGGCAAGGTTGATATTGCGGCATCTCTATTCTTAATGACTTCCAACAGAATTGATAGTATTGATTACTCTGTGCCAATAAAGGATTTAGAAATGTGCCTTTATATCAGAGATCCTTCGGATAAAGGATATGAGATCTGGACAATATACTTCAAGGTAAGCGGATATAATAAATAATTATGTTTATACCTAGCGAAAGCTTCGGATTGAAATTCATTCCGAATCAATCCGACATTTTTTTAATTATTCTGGAATTTGTATCCGGATCAATCAGTTTCATTCTGATCTAAATGGAAGGAAGTTTTCAATCCGAATTAATCCGAAGCTTATTCAAAATCAATCCGAATTAATCAGAATTTATCCGAACTTTCAATCCGAATGAATTCCGGTCTATCCGGTCAATCAGGACTTTCAATCTGAATGAATCCAAATTAATCCGTACTACTCAAATCAATCCGAATGATTCCGAAAAATTCAGATAAATTCGGATTCATTCGGATTCAGCGGATTTATCGCATTGAGCGGGCTTAGGCGGATTAAAAGCTCAGATTAATTCTGATTAATTCGGATTGACACATTTACGCGGATTAAAGGTTCGGATTGACTTTAAATGGTCTTCGGATTAATTTCAGATTGAAAACTTCCTTCGGATTAGATCAGAAAAAAACTGTTTGGTTTGGATACAAATTCCGGAATGATTCGGATTGATTCGAGTAGACTAGAATAATTCGGATTGAAAATCCTGATTGACCGCGAATGGACCGAGATTTATTCAGATTAGAAGTTCTGATTAATTCGGATTGGCGGATTCATGCGGATTAAAAGTTCGGATTGACTTTGAATGGGTTTCGAATTAATTCGTATTGAAATCGTCCTTCGGATTCGATCAGAATCTGTTTGGTTTGGATACAAATTCCGGAATGATTCGGATTCATTCGGATTAAAAGTTCGGATTCATTTGGATGGTCGGATTTATTCGGATTAATTCTGATTTATTCGAATTAAAGGTGAGGATTGCTTTTGAAAGGATTTCGTATTAATTCGGATTGAAAACTTCCTTCGGATTAGTTCGGAATGAAACTGCTTGATTCGGATACAAATTCCGGTATGAATCGTATTGATTCAGATTGAAAGTACTGATTGACCTGATTCATGCGGATTAAAAATTTGAATTAATTCGGACTGACCGGATTTATTCGGATTAGTTCTAATTAATTCGGATTGACGGATTCATTCGGATTACTTTTGAATGAGTTTCGGAATGAATCTGGTCAATCAGGACTTTCAACCTGAATGAATCCGAATAAATCCGAACTATCCGCATCAATCCGAATGATTCCGAAAAATTCAGATAAATTCGGATTTATGCGGATTAAAAGTTCGGATTGACTTTGAATTGGTTTCGAATTCAAATCGAAATCGAATTCAATTCGAAATCGTCCTTCAGATTCGATCAGAATCTGTTTGGTTTGGATACAAATTCCGGAATGATTCGGATTCATTCGGATTGAGCGTCCTAATTGACCTGATTCATTCGGATTAAAAGTTCGGTTTCACTCGGATGGCCGGATTTATTCGGATTAGTTCTAATTAATCCGGATTGACGGATTCATTCGGATAACTTTTGAATGGGTTTCGGAATGAATCTGGCCAATCAGGACTTTCAATCCGAAATTAATCCGGTCTATCCGAATAAATCCGAAAAATTCGAATAAATTCGTATTAGGTCGGATTGACCGGACTTATTCGGATTGAATGTTCGGATTAATTTCGATTAATTCGGATTGCATTTGAATGGATTGCGGGTACATTCGGATTGATCGGATTCATTCGGATTAATTCGGATTGATTCGGATTGATTCGAAATGAATTTCAATTCGAAGCTTTCCCTAGAAAAATGACAAAATTAAAAAATTTCCCCATTATCAAAAATATCACCATTCTGCTATAAATATTTTAGCCATTCACGAAAGGAAGCTGGATAGCAATACTCCTGTTTTTTAAACTGTCACATCTGCTACTGACATTTATAAAAACGAAAAGAGAAAAATATTTTGGCAATGGAAGATTTGTTCTAGAAAATTATCTAACTATTTGCAGATGTTTCTTTCTACAAGGTTTACCGGGTAAAACAATAATCCTGCTCGAGATTAAAATTAAATATGCAATCTAAACTTTCGTGATGTATTTCATCTGCAGAATTTCCAACAGCGTCGTCACTTCGAATAGCTTATTTAACTATTTTTTCGTTCGGTTTTTGCATTGTCAGTATTTACACTGGATGCTTCACAAGTTATTCGGCAGTCGCCACCAAAAATGCACCTTTTGAATCGGTGGAGGATTTTTTAAAGGATGGATCTTATCAACTGGCAGTTAATCAAGATAGCGAAAACTACGACTTTTTTCAAGTAAGAATAAACCCGTGCAGAAAAAAAAAAATATATATATATTATAGGTATATATATTTCTAGGAATTTTAAACAGGTTTTCATGAAAATTATTATTAAACTACATTTTATGTTTATATTATTTTAATAATTTTGAATAACTTGATTAAAACTCCCTTACAATATTTACAAATATTTTTAATATCTTGAAATATTTTTAAATTCTCTAAAATCATTTAAAATCTTGGAAGTTCTTTTACAATCCTATAAAAATTGTCAATATCATTTAGAATCCATTGAAAAAATTAACAAAATGTGTAACTTAATTTAAAATCTTGAAATTCCCCAATTCTGTAAACATTCTTTAAAATCACTTGAAATCTCTTAAAATTCACTGAAAAATCTTTTAAAGTCCTTTACGATATCGTAAAATTTTTTAAATCTTGTGAAAGCTCTGGAAAATCCTTACATTCTTTAGAAATCCTTTAAAATTCCCTATAATCACTTAAAATTTCTTTAAATCCTTAAAATCCTTAAAATTAATCCGTGAAATCTTTACTATCCTTAAACTCCTTCAAATCTTTAACATTCTTAAAATCATAAAATCTTTAAAAATCCTTAAAATCACTTGAAATCTGTTTAAAATCCTTAAAAACCCTTAAAATCACTAAAATCCTTAAAATTCTTAAATTCCCTAAAATCCTTAAAATCCTTAAAATCCTTAAAATCCTTAAAAACCCTTAAAACCCTTAAATCCTTAAAATCCTTAAAATCCTTAAAAACCCTTAAAACCCTTAAATCCTTAAAATCATTAAAATCGTTGAAATTCTTAAAATCCTTAAAAACCTTAAAATCACTTGAAATCTTTTTAAAATCCTTACAAGCCTTCAAAATAATCCTTAAAATTCTTAAAATCCTTAAATATCCGTAAAATCCTTACAATCCTTAAAAACAATCCTTAAAATCCATAAAAAAATCATAAAGTCTTTAAAACCCTTAAAATTCTTTAAAATCCTTAAAATCCTTACAATCCTTAAAAATAATGCTTCAAATCCATAAAAAAATCATAAAGTCCTTAAAACCCTTAAAATTCTTAAAAATCCTTAAAATCCTTACAATCATTAAAATCCTTAAATTTCTTAACATCCTTAAAAGCCTTAAAATCCTTTAAAAATCATTTAATATCTTTTAAAAATCCTTTATAATACTTTTAAAAAATGTCAATATTCTAAAATCTTGAAACTCGTGAACTATTTTGAAATTCTTTAAAAATTTCTTAAAATCACTTATTGTTTCTATGTAATTAATACATCTTTTTTATAATAGGACTTTTGTTTTCAGAAAAATAATAGTGTACTTATCAAATATTGTGAATAATAATTCCGCAGAATAGTTTTTTAACCCCGATGGGGTTTTGGCCATTTTTTCCTAAGTGGAGTATTTACCAGGGCATTTTTTGGGTAAACTAACAAGGCCCCGCCTAGTTTTCCTTAAGTAGGGCAATATTCTGCCAAAGCGTTACAAGCCTTGTATGGGCCTTCCTAGGTAACCTGAATAGGGCCACATCAGAACTAGGGAAAACTGACCAGGGCCCTGTCAGAACCCCATGAAAAACTTTCTGAATATAATCCTATCTTAAAAAAGTGTTGTCACGATATATCTCGAAAATCTCGTATACATTGTTGTTGAAAACCTGATTGGCTTTTGAATGACTTGAAGTTGTATAAGAAGGAAAACAAAATAATCGCGATTTTGTTAGTTTGCTCTCGTCTTTCAAATTTTACGAAAGCCTTTGAAATAATTGTAAATTCTATAAAATCTTTCATAAAAACAAAATTTTTTAAAATATCTGTTCAAATCCTTTAAAATCCCTTAAAAATATTAAAAAATTTTTTTAGGTTCGATAAAATTTTTAAAAATTCCATAAAATCTTTTCAAAATCAGAAAACTTTCTTGATATCCTTTAAAAGTATAAGATATTTCATAATATTTGATAAAATCCTTAAAAATGCCAATAAAGTGTTTTAAAAGTCATTAAAATCTCTTAATTGTCCTAAAATTCTTGGAAATTCTATTACAACATTTAAAATCCCTTAAAATTATTAGAAATTTCATAAAATGTAATAAAACCCTGAAAGATGCCAGTCTTCTAAAAATCATTAAAACCTCTTGAATTCTTTTAAAATTCTCGTAAAATCCCAAAAACCTTTTTAAATATCTTAAAATTTTCAGAAACTTTTTAGAATTCTTTAAAATTTTATGATAACGGTTAAAATACCTTTAAATTCTTTAAAATACATTAAAATTATTAGAAATCTCATCAAATTCCATGAAATCCTTACAAATTTCCTAAAATATTTTCAAACTCAGAAATATTTCTCCAATTCCCTAAAAT